>LUCH01006915.1:14453-30354 GCA_013368495.1 Paragonimus heterotremus
CATTTGCAATGTCTAAGACGCATCTTGGGTATTCGGTGGTCGGACATGTTTCTGAACACTGAGCCACTGCGGCGAGTGGATATGAAAGAGATGGAAGCCTTGCTGATGTTGAATAGCTTGGTTGGCTGGGTCATGTTCGTCGGATGGGCGATGAAGCAGATGCTGTATAGACAACTACGATCAGGTAGGCGAAATGCTGGTGGTCAAAAATGGTGATATCAGGATGCTGTGCAGGTAAGTCTTTCACGTAGTAAAATTGATTTCAGATGTCGGGGAGACTTAGCGTTGAATCAGGTGTTCTGCAGGAATATGATCCGGACGGGCGTCCGCGAGTTCAACGAGCACTTATTGCACGGCCGACAACGAAAGTGCGCGATACGCAAGGGAACCATCGGTGCCATAGGTCGTGATGAAATGACTATATGATGTTGTGATGTAAGCGGTCGAGAATGAGCTGGCCGTTTGGGATTAATAGATCACCAACGTACTCACAGTGCACCGTCGGCGAAGAGACGACGAGTGCGCCAAGCTCAGGTAGGTCAACCGCTATACCCATTCTATTTTTGTTAATGATTGCATCGCCAAAGATTATGGTCGTTTGGCAGAAATTTGGGTGTCATCTTTTACTCATTCTTCGCTTCAGCTTCGTTGGTGTACTGTATGATGAGTGGGTTGCCTGTTCTCTTTGTAGTTCAGCCTGAATTTTATTTTTCATCCCTAACCTCTCTGGAATGCACTAGCATGCACTCGTATACTGAAAGGCTTCTTGTGTTATATTTTACATATCTTACTTCTTAGTATAGATCATTCTGTTGCAGTCTCTGTCTCTGTTTATGTTCTGAGAAATAAGGGTTTCCTTTTCCTGCTAGCCATTCAATTAGCTAACTAACGTTGGCCGGCTGAACACAAAGGCCTCACTCACACACCTACTGGTGCTGTTCTTTAGGGTTTACACCGGATACGTGGTGTGTGAGTGGAACTGCAAGCGGTACAGCGCAAGCCACTTGGGGGGTGATGGTTTAATGCGCAGGCGTCCTTTGACTTCGGATGTCGCTAACAGTTTGGGTGCAGTTTCACCTACTTCGGAGTGACGGAGAGGCAACAACAAGTCAGGATGGCAGAGCATTCGCTTAAGTGGGTGTGTAACCACGACAGTCAATCCGTTGGAATATGTGCTAATGAGGCCAAAGGTACTCCACACAAAACACCGGCTTCCTCGAATGCACGTCATATGCTCGAAGCAGATCACGAGACTGACAATCCGTCGCCATTCTCAGCCAGTTTTACGCACCGAGAGAAACGCTTACTTCGCTTTGTCCAGGCAATTGCTGTCAAACGATTCAAGCCACCATTGTTTGTGCAAAAGCAACAGTTTATTAAATTAACACTACCATGGTAGTGCTAGTGAATTTCTTCCTCTTTTTCTCATACCTGGACAGAACACTCTCCGTAAATGACAATTTTATGCCTATTTTATAATTTTCTTTTCTTAACTATGTACTTGATAAGACACAGCGAAATCAGTTCGAACAAAGATCGTGCAATAGCTTGTCTTTTCCAGTTCATTTCGGGAGAAGCTTGTCTCAGTTATTTAATATAGATATGTTTTATGACAACGAAACATTTGATGTGATTTACTAAGAGGACTTGACGAGTGGGACAACTCGTAACTGACAATGCGAGATTGCAATTGGCCGTTGGAGGTACAAAGATGAGTTTTTTTAAATCCACTGATACTTTTATGTGACGGCCGTTATTCACAACGCTGACTACCGTTTACCGCAGTGTGAAAGTTTATCAGGATGTCTAATAACGCTGAAATTCTCCGATTGACTGCTCTATTCTGTTTCATGGTTTATTACAAACGAATATACATAAACAGATAAATGTATATGTCTAAGGTAAATCTGCTTTTTCTATGTATATATGTGTTAAGTATAATTCTATACAGGGTCGAACTTGCTAGAAACGTGATCAATCTTGGAAAGATTGACTAATAACTTCACAGATTTCATAAGAATGTGGTGAAATATCACACAATATTGACCTCTTTTGCCCCGATCATATTACGTTCGTTTTTGAAGGTGTTCTCAAATATGCGGGGCTTATAAAGGAACGCGACGTTCAGTACAGTCGGAAGAGCTTTTTATTTCTAGCTTTACACTGATTCCGGTTACCTTCGAAAACATGTTCCAAATAAGGAATATTTCACTTTAAGAAAAGCAGAAAGTAATATCTTTCCAGTTTTCAACGCCATCGCCATGAGGCTTCATTTCCAGTTATGTTGCAGGTAGATCGCAAAGTTGCTGATGAACCTATTATAGTGAACTAACTTATATATGAGTTCGAGATTCACACTGAGTCGCCGTAGCCAGGGAGGGTCCAGTTCAAACGTTTGGTAACCCTGCCTATAGCTCAACGAAGACAAATGGTCAACCATTCTTATCATGAATGCTCGTTAAAGGGTTGATGGAGGTGACTTATCAGTCGTTCGTAGATGGTTGTATTTAAACGTGCAACACTCAACTTGAGATTATGTACATATCTTATGAAGAACCATGCTATCAGCGTGTAAAAAATGTATGCTCGATGTAGACTGATTTTTATCTAGTTTAACCCATTTGACAAGAAATATATCCAGCGGAATTAGATGAATTCGCTTGTTAGCCCGGATTGCGTATTCAGAGGTCGGGTGGAATTCAGTGACCGTCCAGTGGCACAAAGCCAGTTTGCACGTGAAAACTACCTGTGGCAATATTGTACTTGTTGACTGAAAACTTAGTTAACAATGTCTAACAGCCAGACTACAGTGACGTAAAATCACGTATAATCGCTGAGCCAGAAATGGGTTTGCTGGATGGAAACGTGCAGACAATTTTACTATGGTCAACCAGCATGGCAAGTTCCCCTCGTTTGACAAAGTTACGTCTTTTGTACACATTGGAAAAAGTAGAGTTCACCTAGCTCATTCCACTTGTGAACCGACGTGGACACCGCAACTTCACTGGTTACTACATAGTAAGCATATTTCATTTTTTTTACGGCTCTAGGCCGTATTCGTTAAGAAGAAAGTGTTTCACCTCCTACCATCGGGAATAGTGTCCAGCCAGTCCAAAACTTGTCTGAATCCTCAAAGTCTGCGGGATTTCCCGTGGTTTGATTTTTTTGGTGACTGGCGTGCGATTGTGCCAGAATGTCTTTCACGTCCGGTTACTTGTGCTTTGTTTTGTGTGCGCTGAAGATAACGTATTGCACGACCAGTCCAATATTAGTTAAAATCTGTTGGATGATCATCTATTTCTGTATCACGACTTCTGAACCTCGTTAGCACAATGCTGGGGAGTAATGAGAGTCGGAATTATCGATCGTACAAGCTAGAATCACGATACATAACTTCAGCGAGGCAAATGTTGGCTCACATTGACGTACCTAATTATAAGTGTTTGCTCTAGCACATTCGCTTATGTACTATTTCATTTTTATGAAATGTTGCCATTTTCTCCTCTTCGCAATCCACAGGCGGGATTTTGAAAGGTTGTACACTTTTTGTTCTAATTCGTGTTAATGAAGTAATGTTGTGAATAACAGAACAGTGTATAAAACCAGATTTGCAAGTGTTGTAAAATGCACAACAGAATTGTGACAGATTCCACCAATCTGTAATTATAATATACAACCAGAACCGACGGATAAGTTTGCATTCGCAAGTACGCAATTGCAACACGTGATTATGCTAAAATACTCAAAAGGGTATCCATACAGAAATAAGAAAAAATTACGTTAATGCACACTTGTCTTACAAGATTGACTGACTATCAGTCAGTCGGAGATACCTGTGCGCAATGTTAACATGACGACCTGTAGAATGGATAGAGAAACAATGTACGAAATACTACTTCGAACTCAATCAGTGCAAACTCAATCAATTTTGGTCACACCTTACACAAATTCCCATTTTGCCAAATATCTTCATTGCTCGTTGTACACCTCGACCTGGAGTACATCTTCAGGGACTTCCAGTGGTGTTTCACAGGCGGTCGTCTACATGGTTTCGTTCGGTAGTGATAAATGATCACTGATTTTCTGTTAATCCCTGTCGGTCCTCCAGTTTGGTTGACTACATTGCAGAATATCCACTCATATGGTGATCTCTGAGGTTTGTGTAAGTTCGATGATCGTCAGCTGGAAAACTTGTTGTCCAGCTGTACTATGTCAATAGAGTTCAAAGAGGCCTCAACTGATTTTTCATGATAAACGTTCTGTTAATTTCAAATGCCTCTAAGTGTGTCCGTGTCATTTTGTGGTGGATTATCAGGCCGAAGGTGCCAGTATTCAAACACTCGGCGGAGTACCTCAACGCGGGGGGGATGGCACGTCCACAAACCCTCAATGATCGGAAGGCGAACAACGAGACAATCGGATGAGTCATCGCTCAGTGAAATCGGACCAGGAGACGAAGATTGACAGGCGGAAAACCCCCGGATAGAAGGGACCTATCACACGCCTAAACCGGGCAGAAGTGCATACGACGCGTGAACGGAAACCTGGGGGTGTTGTGAACTGGAGTGTTGACTCGTAAACGCGAGCGCGCGTGTAGCATGATAACTAGGGCGTTGGACAATAAAGATTGTGCTTTATTGGAAGCCTTTTCGCTACGCTGGTGCCGTGCCCCGAACACAACGCAATGAAGTTGCCATGGCCAAACCAATTTGCGGATGGAGACGTGGAAGCGTGGCTGTCAGAATTTGAGGCGATTGGGGCACGCAACGGATTGAAAAGTGAAACACAACTGTTGACGGCATTAGGAACACTGCTAACCGGACGGGCTAAAGTTGTCTATGCCTTGGGCAAACAAACAAAGGCCGCAACATGGTATCAAGATACACGGACCGCACTGATTCAAGAGTTTGCAAAGGACACAAGACCGACAACGAGCGATGGATCGGTTTTATGGTGCCGGGTTTTGCGACACTCATGACTCCCTGGTTCACTATCAGCACTTATTACGACAGTTGACGTTGGGTCTTCCGGAGGCAGATGAGAAAACGAAGAATAGAATGGTGAGGGAGCGAGTTATTCAGAGTTTGCCACCGGAGTTGCAGGAAAGCGTTCGGATGGTCGAGTCTTGTGAGATCACGGACAGTGAACGGCTTGTCGGAATTGCACAGCACCGACCCGTACGGACGCAAGTTGGACGACTGGAAATCAGGGAGCTCGAGCAGAAGTTGGAGCAGCTGACGAAGGCAGTGGAAGGTTTGAAGATGAATGCTGAACCGAGATAAGGACGAGTTAGACGAGCACGTGGACAACCTCACCGTAATCACTGTTTTGTTTGTAATGGGGTGGGACACTTTGCCCGCCAGTGCCCTAACAGATGTCTTTATCCTTGTTTTTCGGTGGTAACGGGCTATCATGAGGGTGTTCCAGGGGTAGGAGTTCTGACTGAGGGAGAACAAAAGAGTGCGATAATAAATACGGGAGCTGGTGCGTCGATTACAAGCAGGATATCAGGATTACCCGTTAGGTCCGGTAATTGGCATGTAGTTACGGTCGGAGGGACGACGTTAAAGGCGCTGGGGACTCAGAACGTTGAGATCCAGATAGGTGGTATCAGGCTACGCCACGCAACGTTAGTGATTGACAATGTGAAAGAGACGATCATAGGTGTTGATCTGTTACGTCGATTGAAAGCAAGCGTAAACCTGGAGAGGAACGAATTGCGTGTTGATGATGATGTCGTGAAGTTGCATCGCGAAGAGACCAAGGATCAGTGCCGAATGGACAGCGTCTCGGTGAAATCTCTGTCAGAGTGTTCGATCCTGGCTATCAAGCAGTGTGTTAATGAGTTTGCTGACTTGTTTACTAAGGCGGATGGCCAATACGATTTCAGTACATGGATGGAACACCCGATAGACCTACAGCTGGGTGAAGACTGTAGACCAGTATATCGGTGGATACCATTCAAGTTGATTCCGGAAGTGAAGAGGCAATTAAAGGATATGTTGGAGAAAGGAATAATTCGAAGGACAAGCAGCCCATTTTCGTCACCGGTCGTGTTGACCAAGAAGGCGGACGGAACTTACCGATTTTGTGTTGACTTCAAAGAGCTGAACCGAGTGACGATCAAAGATGCGTTCCCGATGCCTCAGATGGAGGAGATTTTTGCACAACTGCATGAATCTAGAGTAATATCCCCCATTGATTTGCGCGCCGGTTACTGGCAACTACCAATGGCACAAAAGGCTGCGTTTTGTGTGAACGGACAGCAGTACGAATTCCTTAGGATGCCGTTTGATCTGTGCAATGCTCCAGCGACCTTCAGACGTCTCCTGCTTCGTATTCTGGAGGGTCAGGGGGGAGTAACCGTATACGGAGATGACATCGTTGTATTCTCCAAGTCAGTGTCGGAACACGTGGACAGACTTCGAGCAGTATTGCGGCGAATCGAGTCAGCTGGCCTAAAACTGAGTATTAAGAAGCGCCAAATAGGCCGCAGTTCAATCGTTTGCTTGGGGCACACGGTTGGTAATGGAAAAATTCAACCACTACCAGAGAAATTGATAGCCATCAAAAACTTCCCAACACCAAATCGAAGCGGCAACTGAGGTGTTTCCTCGGAATGATCGGTTACGATTCAAAATTTACGCCGGGGTTCTCCCGGAAAGCATATCCACTATTCCAACTGCTGAGGAGGGACAGGAAATTTGTATGGACTGAGGACTTGGAGATGGCATCCAACGAACTCAAACAGGAGGCTGCCAGCATTCGACGGTGCCTGACAATCCCAAAACCGAATGAGCCATTTACAGTGTCAGTTGACGCAAGTGATATCGGAATCGGAGCAGTTCTTTCACAACCATCGGGGACAATTGAGTATGCTAGCTGAGTACTGACAGAAACGGAGAGAAAGTACTCCACCAAGGAGAAAGTGTACCTGACTATTGTCTGGGCGCTGGAGAAGTGGAGGACCTACCTGATAGCGGCCACCTTTCATGTCAAGATCGACCACAAACCCCTGGTCTGGCTGGAGACGGCGAAGGATCCACGTGGACGACTGACACGCTGGGCACTTCGACTACAAGAGTTCAACTTTACCATCGGGCATATCAACGGCACGAACAATGAAGTACCTGATGCACTGTCGCGATCGATACAAGAAAGCGAGCTGTCATCTGAAGCCATACCCGTGAACGCCAATAAAGACGCCTTGGTCAATCAGCAGCAAGACCCTCAAGTACGCGAAATATGTGAACATCTACTGGCAGGGATCGAACCCAAGAGGCTGACTTCGAGGCTGAACGAACTGTTACAGATTTTGGACGGGCTACACGTGGAGAACGGTCAACTCGTCTTCGATTTGGAGGTACAGAGGGGACTTCAACCTCGGAGATTGCCATTTATTCCAATGAACCAGAGGGAACGTGTGATTCGACTGGCACACACAGATGTTCACATGGGACAAGAACGCGTGTACGATCTACTGCGGCAAAGGGTATTTTGGCCCACAATGCGGAAAGATGTGATTTATTCCATTCGAGCCTGCCCCAATTGCCAACAGAACCGAGAGACGATGATGACAACACCGCCCATGCAATCGATTTTAACAGAGGAGGTCGGGCACACACCTGGGGTATAAACATTTTTGGTCCACTCCCAACGAGTTCAAATAGGAATCGCCACATAGTTGTCATGATTGACCACTTCACACGATAGGTGGAGGTCATTCCCACGGCAGATCAGACGGGCGGAACGGCTGCAAACGGTTTCATAAACAACGTTCTGGCTCGCTTTGGAGTACAGTACGAGTTATCACGGACCAGGGCGGCAATTCCAGGAGATGCTGAGGAATTGGGAGATTCAGCACCTGAGAACATCACCGCACCATCCACAAACGAACGGACTGACGGAGCGGTCCAATCGTACGATGAAGGAATGGCTGAAAAGTAGAGGTACTAACTGGGAAGAGGGACTACCGGATGTTTTGTTTGGATATCGCACGACGAAGCTTGCAACAACCGAGAGTTCCGCATTTGAGCTGACATACAGGAGGGAGCCAAGGATTCTCTTGGATGTCTGTGTCCAGAGACAGAGAGAGGCAATTATTGACGCAAGAACGACAACACTTGGAACACTGTGCGTTTGCACAGACAACAGAAGAACAACGCCAGAATAAGCAAAGATATGACGTGAAGCTCAACACACATAAATGGCGCCCGTTCAGGATCGGAGACCAGGTGAAAGTAAGAGACTACAGCCAATCAGAAACATCCGGCCTCGGGGCAGGAAAATTTAGAAGGCGATGGAATGGACCATTTACCATCACGAACCACAAGAATACGAGTTTCCAAATCAACCATGGTCCTCGTGGGCGATGGATCAATGGTGTACACTTGGCACCTTGGCACAATCGCGGCAAGTTCCTTAAATAAGGGGCGAGTGTGTTGGATTGTCGGGCCTAAAGTGCCAGTATTCAAACACTCGACGGAGTACCCCAACGCGGAGAGAGTCACGTCCACAAACCCCCAACGATCGGATGGCGGACAACGGGGGCAATCGGATGAGTCATCGCTCAACCGGATCGGACCAACGGGCGAGACATGGCAATCAAACTAGAATGGACGACGAAATCGGAGGCCTGATTATTCCAACACTAGCAGGAATATCTTGACATTGCCGTGGAGTACAGTCAAAGTCCAATGTAGATAAATGGAGGACAACACAAGTGACTGGACGAGCCATCGCTCAACGAAATCGGACCAGCAGACGAAGATTGACAGGCGGGAAATCCCCGGATAGAATGCGCCGATCACACACCTAAACCGGGCAGAAGTGCATACGACGCGTGAACGGAAACCTGGGGGTGTTGTGAACTGGAGTGTTGACTCAAACGCGAGCGTGTGTGTGGCATGCTAACTAGCGAGTTGAACAATAAAGATTGTGCTTCATTGGACGCCTTTTCGCTAAAATTTGATGTGCCTATCAAAAATATCTATCTGGTTGCTACCGTAGTCCGTGATTGAAATTAGCAACTCGTAGATAACCGGCAACCGAACATCTGAGGGGAATCCCGGTTCCCGGCTAACCCACAGGTGTTGCATTAGATGGGTCGTCGCGTGTGTCTCAGTGAGACATTATACCAACCGTTTTATACGGCTAAGTTTCATCTAAAAATATCCTTCTCCACAAGATCTTTAAGAAGGTTCTTTCAGGTGGTCAGTTGTGCTGAAGATGGTAGGAAATAGTTCTCGTTTTACCCACTTCTCAGTATTTTGTAGATTTCATGAACAAGGAAGCATTCAAAACAGAAACACTGATGTGAATACGGCTGGTCATGGGATACCCGAATTCAAGTCAAGAATCTGATGTTGACTGCTGTTATGGTCGTTGTATCCAGTCGGAATTTCTTCGCATCGTTCAATGTAACAGTCCACCAAAACCAAGATATGCCGATGGTATCTAGACATTTCAGACAACAGCCCTATTGATTCAACGCCAACGAACTAATTTAGGTATCGGTCACTGTGTTCGGCTTTCGCCATGAGCGTTCTTAATAGTTCCGTATTTTTCATATGATTAACAGAACAACAACACCTCTACGCTACTAACTCCCTCAAGGTTGGTGTCGTACGACCGATTTAAGTGTATTATTCTCCACATGACCAAACTGGTTGTGTAATTTTGTTACGGCGACATGTGCGACATGTTCAAGTAAACAGGTCTATACTGAATAGTAATATTCTCTCCACCAAGGTGAGCTGTCCTCATAACGCTTAAGGCCACCCGTTGGCATGTTCGTGCGATTCTCTTATCTATCATAAATACTTGCTGTTTCAGGATCTAGCAATCGAGGCTGCTGCCAACGAGCATATTCGAGACACTTTAAGTTGACCAGCAACATAGGAAGAACACCAGACATGACGGCAACATGAACACGTCGACACTGACTCATTATTGAGATGTTTTGCTGACAGGTAGATTTTAATATTCGGAGCCGTATTCTTGTAAGATTTCCTTACAGTACACAAAGTGTCCTACTGATTTTGTGAAGATTTGTAACCTGTGAAAGGAATGATAGTCCGTGCGCACGGTGAACGTTTTGCCTAAAATATAATGCTGAGACTGTCTCCTAGGGATTACTAGCACTAACAGTTCCTTTCTCTTAGTAAGGTACTTCTCACTCTTACTAAAACAAGGACGACCGTAATTTACCAACTGTTTTGTGCCGTCCTGCTTTGTTGACAGAATACCGCTTTGATTGCCCTGGAATATTCATTAGTGTGTAAACTAAATTTTCTGATAGTCGCCAGCTTGTCAAAAGATGCCACTACCGACGCCATACAAAGAGCAGACCACAGCGATTCGATAACCCGGGTGATTTTCCATTCAATGTGAATTCCCCATTGATTCATAACAGTTTGATTTTGAAGTTTAAAATGTGGTCAGAATTGGCGATTGTGTCACGGCACAGAAATGTTAACCCAAAGAAACTTCCCAACATGTCCACATTCTTTAGCGCAGGCCACGGTTAAGCTTGCTCCATTTTTGTGCAAATTCTGGGCCCAAAAACTGCAGTTAACAAAGAGTTAAACCCGTGAACAAAAATGTTACTTCGAAGACCTTAGTTCCAAACTATCTTTTAGAGAGGGTTACGCACAGTCATTAAGTTATTAATAAGCTTTTTCCAGATATCCCATGAACTATGATGTCATTCAGATTCACTAAGTACATTCGAAGCATCACGTCATGTAGTGTTGTTCGTCTAAGGCTTTGAAATGTCGCTGACACATTTGACAGTTCAGGGTATAACTTAGAATTCATATGGTTCCGAGAGCAAAATGAAGGTCATCTCAGCTTGATCGCCTTCTTTACAGTCCACCTGCCCACAGCTTGATGCTAGATCTATCGCGCTGAAATTCCTGTTGCCTCTAAATGTATCGAAGTGATGGGCAATCGTTGGCAGTGAAAGGAATTAGTATGCATCATCCAACTGGGCCTGATAGGGTAGACGCCTAATTCAGTGTCGTTATCGTTCTGTTTTATCGGAAATACTACGGCAGCTCATACAGCACGGACGAGCCGAATTACACTGTTCTGTAACATGTAGCCGACCATCTTATGTGTCTCGCCCATAAGATATGCAGGTACCCTCTAGGGAAGCATCTTAGTCGGTATTGTTTACGTGCCTCAGAAGATCTGTGTCATCCAGTTTTGCTCCTTCCAACGAAAACATGCGTTGCTCAATTGCAATTATTGACTCCAAGCGTTCAGCCCTTTGCCAGATGTCGAAAGCTTCACGCACACAAACCATCTCACCACTTTTGCCGTTCGGGCCGCAGTAAGTTGCAGCGACAATCAGAGAGGAATTGGTCACCGACGAATCTTTGATTGAGGGATCGACTTAGATATACCGGATGGACTTCTTAGCTGAAAGTTGTATCAGTCGAGACCACAGTTTAAGTTGACCACCAAATTCATTCTAGCTGTAACAATGGAAGAACGACCTGGACACACTATGAAACCGTACCCCATGTAAACCTTGGCTACCATAACAGATGGAATGAGCGTGTTGTATGTCAGCATTTCGTCACCATCGTTTATAAGAATCTGTTGAAAACATAGTTGTTTTTTTTAAAAAAGAGGTTAAACAACATTCACATTTGGTCGCAGCCTTCACATCCATACAGACTTTTCAGCCGGCCTCCTTCGTAAAGAAGCGCTAGACTAGTGCTTCGTTCTCACTAGAGCACGTCAGTAGCGCATATCCTTATCACGGCCGGGATTTGAACTCCGGCCATGGTTTCTGTTTGTAGCTCTAAGGTCAGTGTACCTCTCACTCATCGATTAGACTACATGGTGCATCAGTGCTAGCTAAATCTCCAAATATCCTTTTACAAATTATAATCCGCACCGTAAAACCTGTTATTGACTGAGAACGAATAGTGAAGGAACCAACATAAACACGGTCACGGGACCCACCTAGTCATATGTGCTTTCTAACTTCCCGACCGTCTTTCCGTAAGCCTGACGGTTTCCTGTAAATCTACGGCCGTTTGGTTTCCGTAATCTGCTGAACCAAAGCCAACCTTTGTGACCAGCGTGATTTGAGTGACTCCACCGGAGTGAGAGTTCAAACTGCGAGCAGCCGTTTCTGTCATCAGATGTTCGTTCCGTAAAACAATGCTATATTGATTAGCTATGAGCTGCTTACAAGTTTTAAAGGTTTTCAAGCAGCTAAAGCTCTGCGTTTAGATAGGTGGGAAGAGAAAGCCTGAATTTCCTCTTGTTGTTGGATAAAAGGAAACCCTGAACTGGCTGCTCAGTGGACTGTTCTTCATTTCCTTGTTCAGCATAGTGCCAAAGTTAGCTGAAAAACGACTGGACACCTTCTGATGGAAGTTGCTTATGGACGTGGAGCTGCTGGCGACAAGCTAGCGGATTCAAGACAGAATGCTGTTAGTGTTGCAGTTTTCTGAATGTGCTGTTTCATGCGATGGTATCTAAGATTCTTACCTCGACAACATTAATAAAGGCTTCCCAAATATGAAATTCAGCATCAAGTAGGCTCGAAGTTCCAGCAGAAATCCACGAAGGTAGCCTGTATCTGCTTTTACTGTCGGAATAGTGCTCACGGAAGTAAAGTGCCCGGGAGATGGAATGAACAGTTGCGCTGTTGTTGGTTTGCGGTTAGTGGACAATTTGTCGTGGGTGATAATTAACCTATAGGCATTACGGTCTGGGTTTCCTTTGTACTTGCCAGTAGTCCATGAAACAACGAATTAAAAAATTAAGTGCATATATGTATAAACGTAAACAGAAGTAAGGGAGTAAATACAAAGTATATCCATTAAGGGAAAGAGATGAGACACATGTTCCAATCTAGGAAGAACGGTCGATTTTGAGCGGTTATCGATATATGGTTGAGGTGAACTGTTGCACTAATACCACGTTTGCATTATGGTTCAACGACAATGCCAATGTGTTACACGGTATTGCTACGCTGCTATGTTTTTAAGCTTGAACAGTTTTTGGAATTTACATCTATTTTTCTTCATCCCTGTGTTTCAGTGTTATCGTGTTAATGGACGTTTTTGGAGGTAAATATCAAAAAAGTGGAAAAGTAGAAAACGTGTTCTTCTGGAACGGTGTGCATTTTTTGTTATAAATTTTTGTCTCACTAGGCAAGAGTATATAAAGTAATATTTGTTAAGTTAGTTGTCTTGTGACAATATTTATCGACTACTGCTAAGTTATTTAGTTGTCGGATGCACATCGGTGTACTTTCACTGTTTGCTTGTCATGAACGCTTAGTTTCATTTATTCCATTCAGAACCACCCCGAGGTTTCAACACAGAAAGCTAGAGTCCAAGGGCTTGTTGACCATTTTCCTATCAACTGCAGTCTACGGTGGCAGCTAACAGTGCATTCCGAGTTTTAGTATCTTCCGCCTTCTGGTGCTACTACAACCACGACGCAGCAATAAAAGAAATTATTGTGAATCAATTTGGCGCCGATTGCTTTTGATCATTGTTTACACCAACTTCAGATCTAATTCGCAACTAATGGCAAGCCTTCTAGTGGATCACTTTATCGCTACTGGATACATAGGTCAACGATTTCCAACCCAGAATATTAGTAGTTATCCCACCCCGGGTCGTTAGTGTGGTACATTGATCATGTGTTGTGAAGGATAGCTTCAGCATCATTCAGAGTTTTTTTTATCCCTTTCGGTAGTACCCTCGTTAAATACACATTCAATCGTGAGGAAACCACGCATTGTAGCGAGAAATTTTAGCATAATGAGAACATCCATTTTCATTTCCGTGTTTTAGTGTATCCGCCGCCGTTCATTACCCATTCAACCGTAAGTTAAACATTGTCGACGTGTTACTCATGAGTAGTTTGACAGACTTGTAAACTAAAAAGACGTTTTTGTGAATAATAGTGACTTATGCGTAACTCGAATCAACGACGGGGACGAAATGTCAGTTTGGCCGCTAAGCTGCGCCTAAACTTTCGGAATTTCAAGGTTGGGTTCAATTATCTATCCCACCGCCGGCATTCCGTTAATTCATCCACAGGAGTGACTGACAAGTAGTTCACGCTGGAATCCATTAGAGCCATTGAAACCACTGTTTTACTGACAATTATTTGAGAAAATACAAACTTTATCGCTGTTATAATAAAAATATAGTTATTGACATCGTCATAGGAGCAGGTTAGTTGTCTCGTCGCAGACTGGTCAAGTTGAGTGACAAGCCGATGGTTCTAAAGAACATCTTAAACAGATTTACTGCATAACCTAACCGAGAGCGGACTATCGAACCCGAACGTTCTGGGAAACCAACGTCCATCAGGTTGCTAAACCGGTTATAATTGTGTCAGTTCGATTAAACTGCATCTAGTAAACAACCATGCCAACCAAGTAACCGGAAATGATCTAAGCAGTAAAAATGTGTGTAAGGATTTTGATATTAATGCAGCGTCAATTTACAATAAACAATCAGGAAAGCTGAGAAGTGACCCCAACCTTCAATAATGACTTCAGTAAATTTGCTGACTGAGAGGCTAACTGAGCTGGTCTAAACAAAGTAAACAGCTAAAGACAGTGTCCATGTAAACAAACGGAAATGTGACTCATAAGTTGAGATAAACAAATATTTACTCATAAAACGCAAAGTGGACTGAACCCAAAGATCTCTAAATATCTAGCGTTGGAAAATAAGGAGTTGGGGTAAAAGTAACACCTGTAGAGGTCATAAAAAAACCGAAAGACCATTGTGTCCCACCGTAAGTCTGTATATTGCGCATGAAGAGAAAAATGCATTGGCGTAATAATTATTAACAGGCACTCGCGGTTGCTGAGACCCATTCACAGCAAGCCTCAAAATACTCAACATGTATCTCAGCACCAACAAGGACTAATCGAATACTTACTGAGTTTATCAGATGAAGCCCGTCTATGATACTAATTTTCATACTCTGAGTTTCTGTGAACAAGTTTAACAGAAACTATGAGAAGATTAATTACAGACACACTGAGATTGATTAATGCACTTTTTGTGTTTAACATCCGTTCGCTTGTGACAGACCTGGATAGAATGAAATTGCTTCCTTTACCAGCTGTCCGAAAACAAGCCTGTCAGGTTTTGCGGTTGCCTCCATCCCTTATAAAACTTCGTAGTAATGTTCAACGAGTTCATGGTTTGACGAGGTTCGGTTTTAATGGACTGAAAAATGAAGGGTGCACCGGATCATCGCAGATAGTGACGGCAGGTCTGTCAACTAGAAATTCTTTAACTTCAGTAATTCAAACACAGACCAACTGCAGAATGTCGAATGGCATATTATGGTCATCTGCACTGCTGTTCAAACGGCGGCTATCATAAGTTTTTGCGTCCCATCCTAATAACCGGCAGTGAGCAGAATCAAATACCAGCCTGTATCACGAATAAATAACGCCTCGTGATATCTTTCACTACCAAACTTGGCATGATTTCTCATTATTTATGAGCCCACCTGGTTTTACTTGGGAATGTTATTGTATCTCAGTATTTCCAACGGATTTTGGTGGCTAGAATACTTCACTGACTCATGTCAAAGTAATGAACGAACAGGGAGTGTGACGTTCGAGTGTACGACAGTCGTTTACGAGCGGAAACAAATACTTATATCTTCTTTCAAATGATTCTATTAGTGGGCACTTCGAACGGATAGACACGGTCAACATTGACGGCTACTAATTGAGCTCCATCGAATGTGAAGTAAATCACTGGAGGTAGCACTATTGTTTGTTGGCGAGGTTTTTCTGATATGCTGCAACCAGTATCATGATGGAAGTTTGAATTTGAAACAGAAGCATATTTTAGTAGTGTTGTGATCCAAGAACGCGGATGGCACAAGG
>LUCH01006916.1:0-15237 GCA_013368495.1 Paragonimus heterotremus
GCAGGCGTCCTTTGGCTTCGGTCACTGTTACAGGCTAATCCGTCTCGGATGCCGCCAACCACACACAGGATAGTTTACACAGAACCTGAGCCTGCCTGCTTCTAAAAAACTATTCACACCTCTCTTGAAGCAACATCCATTTACCTGCAACCGAGCGCTATTGTGTGATCTGAAAACGAGTGTAATTTCCTTCGTGTTAAAGCACTTTATACTAAGATTCTAACCAATAAACTGTTCGTCGGCTAAGTAAGTTTTTAAGCGACTGTTTGTTGCTGATATATAACACATATACAGTGAGAAATATTTATCAACAGAATCACAGATTTTGGTCATGTTGAAATCCTAGTTGTAACACCGTTATGAATGAATGTGTTCTTTAAAATTTTGTTATTGAAGTGAAAACAGCACTGGATAAATTTGTAAAAATCGGTTTTTAGCTGTTTGCTGGAGTTCAAGTGAACTCATGTGCATTTCAATCCCGCTGAACAAGCGAATCTCGTCAGTAGACGAACAAGTTTGATTGATCATGATAGTCTCTTAGCAAGTTTACTCACAAAGCGAATGTGGCTGGGCCTTTGTATTTGATAATTCAGCCTTGCCTATTGCGAGGTCATTGGAGCAGTTGTCAACACGGTTGCCTCATGAAAGCGTGGTCGGAGTTCTAGTGCCAATCATGGCAACGATATCCACTAGTGACGTGCTCTAACAACAATGAGACTCGAGTGTAGTGCTTGTTTACGAAATCGGCCAACTGCTGCGATCATTGGAGGATGATATTCAACTTATATGAAATTCTTAAGACTGTCGTCTTCAGAGACATCCTGAAGAGGCCGGCTATCAAATCTCACTATTCTGTAAGCTGAACAAAATATTCTAAAGGCATCTCCTCTTTCAAACGAAGGACGAATACATGTGTCGATTGTGATCTCGTTGAGTCCAAGCAAGATATGGGATATCAAACCTGACTAGTGGACCATTAGTTTCGTCAAGTATATTTTAAGGTGTAAAAATTGTTCTGAAGAATAACAACACAGTTAATCTGAAATGTTCGTTACAATAACAGCACCCATACTGTGTTGTATCAGTGAAATGGATACTGTACACGTCCGTACAAGTTCAAAACTGAGTACAATTGGATTAAAAGACAGTAAGAAACAATGAGAGGTATTTTTGATAATTTACGTGTGATTTACCAAGAAAGGATAAACATTGGAGAAACCTATGGTTCCAAATCAGTGAAGGTCAGTATGGAGGAATCTTACAGGTGACAGGACATAAATGGTCACGTATGGTGTTCTAGATGATCCTAAGTCGGAAGAAACAGTAGTGTTGAAGACTGAGTTACTGAAACGTAACAAAGCTTCTGGATCAGATATCTCTCTTTCTCTTTTCAAGGATAGATAAGAGAAGTTGATATCGGAAGCCGAAGAGGTAGTTCGTGATTGGCGCTTGTCAGCAGTAATTTCCTTTTTCAAAAACAAGGCCAGATGTCGACGTGACAGTAACAGAGGCGTCGGTCTAGTATCTATCGCATCCAGTTTACTCTTACGTAGATTCATTAAGCCCACAGAAAGTCATAACAGATAAGATTCCGAATCGGCCGGGAGTACACTGATCGCATTTCAGCCTACGGCAGATTTCGGAATATTAACAATCTCACATGCAAACGACGATTGTGATCTCTTCAGAACAACAGACTTCTTTCGATTCGGTTGCTCGTAACTTTCCTTGAAACCAACTTCTTCGTAAGGAAGTTTCGGAGTAATGTGCGAATCTTTTGAGATCGTTGTAAATCTACTGTGCAAGAGAGGTGAGAGCTTATGGTCAACTGCCTGGGGGGGTCAATCGGGGTGTGTTTAAGTCGTCCATTTCTGTTAAGTTTGGTTAGGGATTAATTTCTGAAAGATGAGAAGAGGGGAATTCAGTGAATTTGGTGTTGAGTTTTTTCTTGGCACCAGGTTGGCCGAAATGGAATATGCTGACGACAATTTTCTGCTTAGTCCCTCTGCCGAAGATATGCAGACCATGCTTAATAAAGTGAGTGACCTGACCGGTGTGTCGAGTATCGTTTCAACACTGTAACTCGCTCTCTTACGCCGTTTATTGCACACAGTCTGCTTGAGACTGTGGACAATTTCACATATTTAGGTAACACTCTTCAGGCTGTATAATCGTTGGTGCGGCAACAGGGTAGCAAAGAGGGGTGCTACTTTTGCCAATTTCCCTCATCCAGAGTGTCAAAAACCGTTCGGTGTTCATTGAAAAGGAGGATGTGTAATACATGTATGCGTTCATTTTTTCTGTGGTTCAGGACCGTGGTCGCTGTGTGAACGAGGTATGAACAAGCTTATTGTGTTTGACCATCACTGTCTCTGCATGTTAGCCCAAATCGGGCAGGCTGGTTGTGTGAACATAGCGGGCGTTAGTCATCGCGTATTTCGGAACACTGGGAATCTGCGAACTCATGGTCACCCAATTAGGTTGTGCGGCCTGCGACTATTAAGTCACGCACTTCGCATGCCAACTGAGTGTTCTGTTCACAAGTTATCACTCAGTTGGACTTGCAATATTAACTAAAACAGCTGGATGGTCAAGACACAGCGCGGTTACAGTGGAGTCAAGTGGGTAGATGTCCTCCACCCGTCTGCTGGAATGGAAGGCAGCTGGGGCTACGTCACTTTCTGCTCAAACTCATGGCCTTTCCGAATGAACAGGTACACAGAGCAGGTTAATACAGGGCAGTTTCTTGGAACGAAGCAAATTTAAGTGACCAGTATGATATTGTGTGTAGTAGATGAGGCGAATGTCGATATTAGATCGCTTAAGTGGATTAACTGCGTTCCCCACCTCTCTCCAATCCATAATGTCAACAACGTTAAACACTTGTCGTTAAAAACCTGAATGTTCAGTCTTCCTAACTCATAGCCATTGTACTGTCAGCAGTTAGCAGAGAGGGGGCGTACATAATGAGTAATGGGTTTTTTCTCCGGTTGCATAGAGTCATAGTAGTTTCGAAGTCCGTTGCACAAAAATTATGCTCGAATCTTAAATGTTTGTATGGTTGCTAGTCATTACGAGGACTCTGACTGCTGCAATGAGCAAAGCGGGTAAGTGTCGCATGCCTGAATGGGGTCATTGTGACCACTCAAACCGCTGGTTAAAGATGCTATCCGAGATGGCGGTGTGTCTCAGTCATTGACATATCTGCATCCATACCATTTCTAGTTCTCCAGCTTAGACTTCCATTATTAATTTTCAACCTTAGTAGCGTTTTCTTATAGAATATTTCACGTCACTGTTGAGGTGAGCGGTAGCTCGAGCCATAGTACCTTTTGATCAGACTCATGGCTGTTATCATAATAATAATAATAATAATAATAATAATAATAAAATAAACACGTTAACTATATAACTTCAAGTCACTATGTTCAACACAATCTAGGCGAAAATGTAAGTATGTTTTTTCATCGATCAATTTATTTTGTTTGGACGGAATATCGAGAGCAGAGTTTTATTGTGGTTTCCCAGAATTATCAACATGGACATCTCTCATTTAAAAAACGATCAAGAAGAAAACTGCTTGCATCTCTAAACCTCGGTTTTACAAGTTTAGCAACAAGGAAATACTTGACTGAACAAAAAATAGAGTTATTTGTAAAGAAAAGAAACATGAACGTAATTTCCAAGATGCAATCACTAGAATTTCTGATGGTGCAAAATTGAAACACATGTTTAACAGCACACAGTATAGGTTTATTTAGCTACGGTGGGGTGTGAAAATTTATGCTCCGTGAGATAAAGCAAAGCCGCTCTACAGTGTTATTGCATAAATTCCGAACCAGGATTCATTTTCACAAAAACTGATATCGTCTGCACTTTGTCAGCCATTGTTACTTGAGATTGCTACTATTCAAGTTGATTTCTGATGTCTTATTATCAACTAAAGGCCAATATGCTCAGGGATAACATCAGCATATTACAAAATATCATTCTATTCACTTGGCTTTTATTATGTGTATTGACAAAGGATGGTAATACTTTTGGTATTGGTATGTTCGCCGAGCTTGGCATTTAGGCTGCAAACGTTTCATCACCATGGGAGGTGACATCATCAGTGCGTAATCGTTTTAGAGTATAGTTTCTTGAGCGTGGAGATTTGTAATACTTTGGTAATACTTTAATGTTCTTACTCACAAAATGGGAGGAGATCTAATTGGAAAATATAGTATACGTGATATAAAACCTGATAGCTTTGCTCCATTAAAATATGAATCATGGTCTATTTATCCGAGTTTCTTCATACTGTAAACCTGGGAATTGATTTCATTCTGACCAGCTCAGACCATTCGTCCTATCGGTCAAACTAAACAATAATCTATTCGAGCGGATTCTGCCTTCTATCAAAATATCAATATTTCTATGAGAAAAAAGTTTAACTTTCCATCTTGTGCACAGTCACAACAGCAGTTCGAGAAAACCTAAGCTAGTTAAACGCGATTAGTCTGATTAGTTGTACAACGGAAAACTAGAACTTTAAAGAGTTTCTGTATACATACCTATGAACGGTGCGTACTTGACCAGCCAGTCTACATGTGGCTTCAGTATCCATCTGTGGTCTTCAAGGATTCAGCTTACGTCAAAAGCTTTACGTTTGTTTCGACCACTTAATACATGTCTCGATTTCTCCTAATTAGTAGGAGATGTTACGTATCAGGTGATGAACGCTCATAATTGACTGCAAATTCTGTGTTTTCATGGCTTTTTAAGTCAACCGCTTTGAGCAGAGGTCCTAGTCGTGGGGTCATCGAGTAGACCTATCAGGATGAACACTGTTTGTCATCTTGAGGTGATAGGGCACTCTGAATACTACTCACAAGTGGTTGTGACTAAACGCTTGCATATGATAATTCGGTCGTGCCAAATGTGAGGTCAATGGCGCAGTGGTCAGTTGAATTGCATCATGAATGTACTGCCGGAATTTAAATCTCAGCCATGTCAAAGCCGTACAGTACTAATGGACCCTAAAAATACCGTACCTCCAATGAAGCATTTCTTTCCAAAAAAAAAGACTGGCTGAGAGGTCTGTAGGACTGTGGAAGCTGTAACTATTTGAGAATGTTTTTCTACACTGTTGGTTTAGTTCTGTTGAAATCTAATTCAGAATTAGTTTTTCACACTCCATAGCCTAGTTCTATTAACAAACTAAGAGGAAACCTAGCAAAACTCACTGATCGTCTCATTGATAGACCAAACTTGCAAAGACAATAGAGAAATTAATTTTGGGCATTTTACATAACGTTTAACTATTAGTTCACTCAAAACACAAAGCAACCCATTTGAACAGTGAAAAGTTGGTACTAGCTTATTTTAATTACTGCGTTACTTTTACAGTTTAATGAAAACAAACCGATAACTTAGGGAAAATCAAGTTGGTTCGAACATATGTGATTATTTTGAATTCTCGTTAAGTTCACTCTAATCGAAATCGTGTTGTTTTACTCAGTCAGATGGATGTTTTGTGCCAGAAGAAAACTGGGACCAAACAAACGTAATTATCCATTGGTTCTCAGTCTAGTACTATATTAAGTAAGGGAACCCGTAAAAGCCGGTATGATTAATGAGATTAAAGGATTCAACCGATCACTCTTATTGCACGACACTGTAGTATGTTACATTCCGTAGCTCGTCAAAATTTAGAATTGTATTTCACAACCAGGATGAACAGGGGAACTGACACAACTTGATCACAAAGCTCCTCATTAGGCACCTTGAACCACTGCCAGTTATGTGCAGTATGTTTAACTTCAGTCCTTTCAGCTACCGCAACTGTGACTTCTTTGTGAGTGTGCAGTTGACTATCGAGTTCAGTGCATCGTCAAACTTCCCCATGTATCCTACACCAGTTGGGCAATAAATGCCTTCTTTATTGAGAATACATTAAAACTTGTACTAATCAGATTGACCGGATATAACTCACAGATGACTGCTCATCATGCACCTACTTATTGGCTGCACACTTGAAAACCGTGTAGATGGTCAAATGAAAGTTTGACCAAATCGTGTTATATCGAGTTTCCTTGTTACAGTAAACACATTATTATTTTTTTAAAATGAATATTGACTGATGTTCTGAATATACATTGCTACGTGCAACAACACCATACAACAACATGTAAAGAGTAGCCAAACATTTATGAGTCTTTATGGTAAAAAGAAGGTACGAAAAACTTTCGAGAACAACATTTGTCAACCGTTGAAATCTTTTCTACATTAGTTTGTCTTAGTTTCTCTCTTCAGATGAAAAGTAGGAGTGGTCATGTGTCTGTAGGTCACAATAACGCATTCCATGTGACAAACAGAAATTATTTGTTGTCTTGTCTGTAATCCTACAACTCGAACCAAATCTGTTTTAGTGGTTCTATGAGCATCTCATAAACTGTCTGCCGCTTGTAAGTTGCAACAGCTAAATGGCCACGTTGACATCAAACAGTGCTGACATTTAGTCATTTCCAAATTACCTTCTTTGATTAATATACTTTTAGCAAAAATGTAGAAGACGTTAGTTTAGAAGACATAACAAGTCAATGATAGTCTGATTATAGTTTAGAAAGTGCTTTATACAAACATTCCCACTGGCTGTTGCTTCGAACGTTACTTCTTACTGCTGGCGAGTGTCAAGATATGTCGGGTTTTGTCCCTGGACAGTTGGCTCACTGTTGTAATTGCCGATTTTCTCATTATTTATGTAAACGGAATCCAACGGATCCGATGTAATTATGCAACACATTGAACTTACTGGTTCACTTCTAATTTAAGGTAATTTGAACATGTTATTTGTGGATTTATTCAGATTAGACAGATAATACTTTACTGTAATGCGACTGGACGATGCACCAAACTTTTAGAAGCTAATTTTAAAGTTTCTGTACTACTACATCTCAACCACGACCTTGTTTACAGAATGTTCAACTTGTCTGGTCGTTTCAAAAGAGAAACGAAAAGAAGCTCTAGTCACTCCGATCGATAACCCCATGATCAGGAATTCAGGGTTAGGTTGAATTTACTATCTTCATTGAACCAACTTAGAAATGTTTCAGGATGATTGGATAGGCTGAATACTATTCACACAATATGGTGGTTAAGCGTTTGGATGTCATTATTCGGTTGTGCCTGTTATAAAGTCACAGAACTTGTGGTTAACACTATACGCTCACAAACACGATGGCCGGATTGTTATTCTCAGTCCAGAGGAGGACATGCGCTACTGATTAGCCCAATAGAAATAAAGCTGGTGTTTCCTACCTCATTTTGATGTAGGCCAGCTAATGTGAATGCAAACCTGCGATCAACTGTGGCCTGTGTTCACTTCGAAGCAATTCAAAGCCATACAGTTTGCATAATTAAACTTAAGTATCTACTATGGTGATTTCTCATCTTGATAAACGGTTGTTTTGTAGCCTTTAGCTAATTGTGTAACAGATGGTTTACGTTGTTATTTTATTCAGAAAACGTTTTCCCCTTTTTCTGAAGTCGTCCATGTAATGACGTCAACCTGTCATCATTTGGGTAAAAAAAGCAATAATCTAAATTGTCTTGTCTTGCCATGACCAGGATGATTAGAAAGACAATTTCAAATTGAACATCACTCAACTGATTGCAACCGTCGCATTTCCATAGACATTTCAGTCGGCCCCTTTCGAAAAGAAGCACTAGACTCGAGTTTCGCTCTCATTAGAGCTCGTCAGTAGTGCATATCATCGTCACTGCCGGGACTAGAACCACGGCCACGTTGTTTCTGAGGCAACCGTGTTTACCACTGCACCACTGACCTCACATTAGGAACGACAGAATTATCATATGTGAACACTCAACCACTTTCGCTTGTGAGTAATGATCAGGTTGCTCGATCGCCTCGATAGGAGACACAGTTACTGTCTGTTAACTCCAATCGATAACCCCGCGATTAGGACTTCCTAGACAATTTCATTCAGAAGACTAAAACCGTCTTTAAGTTCAAGTGAATATGTCAGAATAATTCGAAACCATGTTTTATATGTTATGAAGTATGTGTATAATGAAGATTGCATCTGAGAACATGTAGCAGTACCGGCTGGCTACGAACAAAACAACACTTTTTTGATCCCCTTGCGTGGGAAGTTTAAATTAACTGATCTGCTTCTATTCAGCACAAACGGGAGAATATCAAACCGGAACTTGTTACACAAATCAAAAGTATTCAGTAAGTAAACAAAACAAACCAAACTTACAAAGGATGGATTCACATTTTTCTGGTAAGTAGCCGGAAATTTTCAGTAGATAAAATCTTTTTGTGTAACATTCAGCGTTTTGCTCCCCGTCTTCATAAACAGAAAAACGAAAATTGCGATCATCGTAAGAATTGAGCTCATCTAAGTCTATCGCTTTCAAACCGTAGAACTGCTGAATTATATCCCTCACTTTCGACAAGCTTATGTATGGTTTAGCAGAAAATTTTTCACCATCTTCAGATATCATCGGTTGCGTGTAAGCACGGACTTCTAGTTCACCAAACGTCACACCTGTGTCGTGAATTCGTTTTAGACCATTGAAACCGGACTGTGAACTTCACGTCACTCACGGTACAGATTACATAATTTACAAATAGTGACAGGTTAGTTCGACCAATCCGGCAGCTAGCTCGGTAATGACGTCAACTACAATCACGTGCTCTCATCATGTCTATCTCGTAAGTTGTCACGTATTCCAAACTGTTGATCCGTTTATCGTCGAGCTCAGCGGATTTCGTGTTGTGCAAATGAAAATGATTTCACTATGATTTTCATAAACACAAGTCGCACGCTTTGTTCATTAGAACACATAGTTCTGACCGTAGTGAAGCTCTCATCGACACGCGAAACGTTGTTCATCGGCGGTGCATAGCCTGTTCGTAATCGGAAGCTCGCACGCTGCTTTGAGTTAGAACTGACGAACTAAACAGACAAAACAGCTGGTGAGCCAATCAAGTCACGGCAAATCATCATCTGATTCGTGAGAATTCGTGATTTATCCGTTCCTTGACAATCGTAAGATAACGGATTGATATCGATCAGCTTACCTAAGGATGTATGGCAGCCACTTATTAGGCATATTTAGTGCACCGGTCAGCATGCGTTTTTTGATGCACCTGGGTTGAATCAGGTCAACTAATTATGACCATCAACAGGTCAAGTGACTTGTCATCGTTAGTTGGGTCGCTGATTACATTTCCATAGAATGATGCACTAGGAGTTTCTATAGTAGACATCACGCAAGTTGTTTAAATAAACAGTGACGTCGTTTAACAAAACGTTGATATACCTTTCAACAACTTGTTTGTTCTTGATATCCATCTTGATATTTGACCCGAAGTGTACTTCACGAGTTTCACGGACTGTTTACAGATCCAGAAGTCTCTGTCGTGTTAGTGACCCGTTTCTGGGGGTACGGAACGAGGACTTCGGTCAGGGTTAGCCTTGATTCCAATGGGACCGTTGCGAAGGTGTCAAATAGATGCGTATGCACAGAGCTGATAAGTGAATGGATTCAATGAGAAAATTGCATAGTACAAGAGTGCAGTTGTCTATATCAACTCATTACAAGCATGTTAAGCATGGTATAGAGACAGACATTTGTCTGACAGAACATACAGAGAGACAGACACTCATTAAACACATCATGCAAACAGACACCCTTTGAAACGCCAGTCACACTGATTTACATAATTCTTCCTACACTGATTGCTATTCCTATCGGGGGTTGGTTGGCGGAGTAGGGGAACTGAGAATATCTGAGGTTTCCAGGGACATTTATCTAATCCCATCTTGAACACATCATGGGCAATAACTTCTTCTTCTGGCAGGTTGTCCCAGTAGCGGATCACTCGGAGTGCAAAACAGTGACACTGACAAAGCAAATAACAGCGCTGGTGTTGAAGATAGGTATTCCCTCTTGCACTTCCGTGTTCAGTTCTGAGTCGGATATCTTCTGTCATCCGTCGAAACTCTAGGTGAAACGGTTTAAAAGCCTGAAGTGTGTTCTCATAGCTCAGTTACTTGAGGCTATTCACTCACTTTATAGCCTCGTACTGAACGTGTTCAAGCAACAAGACATCCGTATGGAGATTAGGTGAATGAGCTTGAACGTTTACTTCCAGCAGTGGGTGAACTAGGATAGAATTATCAGGAATACAGTTTTCCGGGTTGAGACAGCCCAGGCTAGGGTTGATGAATTTAGATACATCAGCATTCTTGTGTGTCGTCATTCTGCAGTTGCCAGAGAGACTCAGACCTTGGGGAAAATCGACCCTAAGTTAATCAGTTGTTCATAAACACAAATCTTAAAGTTACCAATGTGATGGGATGTCTCACTTTTGTGAATTTAGGTGCTGGGTTGCTAGTTATAACATTGTGTAAGTAGTACCGGTAAAATCACTGAGCGTCTGAATAATATCAGAAGGATGTGCAAGCAACTCGTAATGTAAATAGTGGTCAGTTAAAACAAGTACACCTACAGCAATGGTTCGAACAAAATATATTGATGGAATCCATACTTGATTATGTTGTATTGAGTGCAATTCTATAGATGTCGAAGTAGTGATCTGCAGAACGGAAACATTATGTAATTCACGGAGCACAATAGCTGTATCTGTTCAACTGTGCACAAGAGATCCAGGCAGGTTGTGTTTATGTGTGTGGACATTGTCTTGTCAACCCGTTCGAAGACATCGTTGAATCTTGTGCCATAGGCTAATGCTCGAGATATGCTGCGTGTGCGTTATGTGCATGTGCAGGTTCGTACGCGACGTAGTCTGCCGTGGTGTTAGCAAATTGTGAGCTATGTGATGTCACTGCAGATGTAAGCGCGTGTTTGTAGGCTACACCCAATTTCCTGCGTCCGCCGTCTTCCATAGGATGAACGGCATAGCTGACAAGTGATAACAGCTAGTAACCTCATTGGTCGTTCGCGACTGCACTGAGCTGTGATCAACCAGCTTGTTACTTTTACGAGATGTTCTTCATTACAGAGTATCCAGTGTAAAGCGGTCTTCAAAGCGTAACAATGTTGAGCAAGCCAACGGACGATCTTTCGAAGGCTGTATCCTACACATTGCAAAGCCGTGTCGGCACAGAAAGGAAAAACATATTGCGATATGTTAACATTTCGTTCACTCCCATCAGCCTGTATATGATAGACATCTATCCTGGAAAGTTCAAAGATATATATAACATGGTGAATGAGTGCAATGAGCTAGTTCATACAGATCAAAAAAAGGATATATTCCAACTTCTGTAATTCATATGGGATCATCTGACAAACAACGTTAAGCACAAGTTGAACTCTGACCTATCCGACACATATGCCGCTGCTCAGTTACGTTTAGTTTACACCACATGAGGACCAGTTCGTCAAGACCGCGAACGCAGTCTGTCTAACTGTTGTGCCTCTCACGTTGTCCATCAGTTCACTTGCAGTTGCAGTAATGTTTGCATAGACAGAACAGACCAACACCTATCTCAACGATTGGCAGAACAGGTCCCGAACTGGTTAAAACAACTCATGACACAATACTCTCAAACCGGTGAATCCGTTCCTTGAAACCCCGCATTATCGATTGTTAGACACATCAAGGTAACAGGTCACCAGGTTGACCTACGTAAATCATTCACAGTATTGTCACGCAATTAAAACCCGAAGCTTTTAGTGAGGCTATGTTGGTTATAACTCACCAGCCTGCCCTATGTGCACAAAAATGGTTGAAGCAACCCATGGGGTTGCCATGGTGATGATGACATAATACGTGGTGTGATTGTGTGCATGTCCATACCCTGTCAATCTTTAATTGCGTCATACATAGCCCACATGTTTTACATTTGAAACTGACGAGAGTAAACGGAATGTTAGCATATCGCAACATACGTCTTCTTTCTGCACTAGTAAATCTGTTAAAGGAAATGCAGTGTTTCAGGTCGCAAAATATCACTTACATAACAGTCATCTCTTGATATGTGTGGTCGATCACTTCTTTGCAAGTCATGAACAATGCCCATTGCAACAAACTTTTTCAACAGCCTCCGAACTGGTTTACAGCTAACCAGTCGCATACTCACAAGCCTTGTACTAAACTTGCTAGTGATCTCGTTCACATTTTCACCACAGGCCGCATAAATATGAATCAGTTCAATACGTTGTTCGGTCGTCAGATCATCGGCACACCGTTTTGTTACTTACGTTTTAGCCGTGCGACCCAAATCCAGCATGATAAATCCGTCCAGGTCAAGTTGTGCTCGACTGCTCTCCAACATAATGAAATGCGAAATGTGATCCAACATAACTGAACACCTCCAAAAACATTTACAATCCGAATTGATGGCATTACGTAAGTAGACGTGATAATTTTGATTAACTTGACTAGTGATTACCATATCTCACCCTAGTGATGTACTATTCCTGGCGAACCCATACACATGTTTTATTTAGCCTGATGATGAAGCATTGAAAACAGGCTTGTTTGGTACGCGTTTCTTCTGACAACCAGAGATAGACGGCCTGATAGACACACGGACACAAACACGCAGAGCGAGCTAGCCAGTTCAGGGCCTAACCATCTAAGGTGCCTTTGGTGAAATGAAAGTATCAAATCTGAACTGTCAGTCTGTATGGTCCTACTGAATTCAGCTTACGAACTCATGATACTTGTAGAAAGCGTGTCACGTCCGTCAATCGACCCAGTTCGGTCAGTACACATGTTTTCCTAAGTGGTAATCATCTAACCCAGACCCGTATGATGCGAATGTTTCATGTCGACTCAAATTGAACGGTCTTCGTATCGTGCAAATATTATTGTTCACAATGAAGCAGGTTTCTGGAGAACAACGCACCACATTCTGTGTATGCCGATCTCGATAACGCAACAAGTTGCATTTACCATTGTATCCATACATGGATAAAGTAGACAAGTAAGACATATTGACAGGAAGTGAAATAACACCGCTCAGTAACAAAACCACAAAATTGAGACATGTCAAGCGACGTTTATAGTTTTAGTAAAATGGCTTTAAAACACATAAATGGCGTGATAAACCTGAAATCACAGCATGACGTGCCTCAGATTCTACGAGAAGATTGTTAGTTTTTGACCAGTCTTCCAATCGTTTGTAAATCTGTTTCGTTCATGAATGCAGCTTTTTATTCTCTATCGTTTGGTGGAAAATTATTGTGATAGCACAGTCTTAATAAGTGGTTTAACAAATTGGATAATTTAGGAGACCCAAATGGGAAAAATTCGGGCTCATCCGGGTCTCGAGCCAATTGCAGATACAGCATGTCCAGAAGCAACAAGTGCCCTATCATCTGAGATAAAAAAACATACCGGGAGCACGGAACCTCTACATTTGAATTTGGCAACTCATCAACGAATTTGTAGTGTCTATATTTCAA
Organism: Paragonimus heterotremus; assembly: GCA_013368495.1. Lineage (NCBI taxonomy): Eukaryota > Metazoa > Platyhelminthes > Trematoda > Plagiorchiida > Troglotrematidae > Paragonimus > Paragonimus heterotremus. The sequence continues at coordinate 13,456 of LUCH01006916.1, forward strand.
GTTGAGTACAACTTAAATTTGATCACATTCTTTTCATTCAGATATGATAATTCAGTCGTCCCTAATGTGAGTCCAATGGAACAGTGGTCAACACAGTTGCTTCTTGAAAACGTGACCGGAGTTCCAGTCTCGACTGTGTCTAGGGTATGCACTTCAAGCGAGTTCTAACAAGAACAGAACCCCAGTACAGCGCTTCTTTTGGAAAGAGACAGGCTGGAAAGTCTGTGTGACTACGAAGAGTACAATCAAATGTGAGTGATGTTCAACTAGAAATTAACCAAATTCCCGACCACCCGTTAATGTTTATATCGTTTTTGAAGAGAAAGATGACTAGCTATAGTTATTTTATTTTTAACGGTAAACTAGGCTTGGTCAGTTAACGTGGTCAAAATCAGTCGGACAGATATAACCGCAACAATCGGTCGACTATTTTATTCTAGGCCTGCTGCTACAGACGTTGTATAAATGTTACAGACAATCAAAGAAGTTGTCAGGAACCCATCGGTCTTATAACGGTTTGCAAAAACACTCTCGGTAGTTTCAGATGTGAAATATTGGTAATATCAGGAACAAAAGTTAGTGTGGTGTATTACTGGTATAGTGCTGAGTGATACGAACATTGGTATGTGAGTTGTAAGGTCGAATGACACTTCGCTCATTATTGTTAGTTACAGTCACGAAGGTATGCCAACATGTGTATATATTTAGGGACACACAGACAGACTGGTGGAATCTTTATAATCAGCAGTTATCACTCGGTTCTAGACAGGGTGTATGTCATATTTGAATATTTGTGTGTTTACAATACCTCAAAGAAGGAAATAAGCAATAACGTCGGATGGTGGACTTATTAAGCGGATCGATAGGTTACTCAAAATTCATGCATACAATAACTAGGCAATAAGTGAAACATGTAGAATGTGGTCATTCAATTAATGTTGGTCAAGTAGGGACAAACTAAAATCAAAGGCATCGTGAAACAAAGAGAAATTGAGGAGCATAACGGAAATTGGATGACGAAGAGAAGCGTAGAAAATGCTGATATTAATTATCGGTCCCCATGTAATAGGTTATCAAAATAACGCTGGGTTCAATATCATCTGGTTCTGAGTGTACAACGTTTGTCTCTAAATGTGTATGCTTGAAGCCTAATTGAGGAAAAGCCAAAGCATATTCACTAACGATTTAACAAACAGCTCGGATTCTAGCAGTTGTTCCGGTAGCACAGTTTTCGCCTTTCCACTTTTTTACTCAAGAGCCATTTGTAGATATGATTCGTGGTTCTAATTTCTATTGTCCTACCTGAACGACCCACAGGGTGCAATCCGCCTGTGCAGTTAAATTCGTAGATAACGTTTGGTTTGATCCGTTTTAGAATCGGATCATTCTCAGATGGAAAGTACATGTGGCTGGGTGTGACACAATGAGCTTAGCTAACATATGCGTACGGTTCAGTGTTAACTTATGTCATCGAACTAACAGTAATGTCGCATAGCCATTCTTAAAGGACAGGTCTGTGCATACTGGCTAGTGTGTTAGTCACAGACGGTCGGTCGTGTTAGGGCGTTCATTTCCTAACGTCCAAAAGCCGTCTCCGTCCTTGAGAAAAAAGACGATCGACTTTGTCCTAATTAGCTGACCTGTTCAGAGCGGCTGAGAGTTGACTTTGGCTAGTTTTTACCCGTCTGACTTTTTATTACATTGTGCCCAGTAGTGACACTAAATATTTTCCCCCGGTAAATATCCTTCTCTTTTTATCATTCGGGAATGTTCTTAAGGCCA
>LUCH01006917.1:2154-25087 GCA_013368495.1 Paragonimus heterotremus
CTTAATGTCTGTTATGGTAATGTGCGCTTAGTTCAGTTCAGTTCGGTATACAGGATGGAACGGCTTCAGCTAGAAATTGTCCAGTTTCTTGCACCAGTGAGCTTCTGAGGGCGCCCAGTGTTGCGACGATAGTGAGAAGGTATTCTTCCAATCCACGAATTAGTATGACGGCTACCAGATATAAACTGAGGAGTTTAAGCTATCAGTGCAATCGAAACGCAACCAGTTCACAGCTACCACCAATACACAAGTTTTCCCTCCCATTTAATTGATATGAAACAAGGGTTAAGTGTAAAACCAATGAAGGTTTGATTCCTATAACCCATACTTCCAGATTCTAAGACTTATTTTGTACACGAAGTAAAAACGGTAAATAAGATTTAAAATAGATAACAATGATGGCAAACAGAGATGAACCATTGACAAACTTAAATCTAAGAAAAGGAAAGTACTTTGGAAACTCATGCAAACTAAGCCCTCACAATAGGTCCGGGAAGAAAGATGGCCAGCACTCATTTGGTTTTCTTTTGAACTCCGTCACACTATCAGAGGATATTGCGCTCTGTGGAAGCATGTTCCAACGATTGGTGAGTGGACATACAAAGAAACTAGCCCAAGTCCATGTAGCATCCCTCTTCTTCTCCAACTTGAGACTGTGGCCTCGGAGGTGTGAGTTTGTATGCAGGCTGAACAGTGATCTCGCCTCAACTCCTGTTGTTCCCTTAAGAATCTCCAAGGTTGCTATCAGGTATCCTCTAACCCTCCTTCATACCAGAGAAAACAGATCAAGTTTTCTTAGTCTGTCGAAACCAGCAAGCGCGCACTTTTTGTGCGACTGATACACGAGTTCGAGGCAGAGGCCCAGGGGTCCCAGATTCAAGCGGTTTGTCTTGTTCACTGTCAGACGGGTGTCTGCTGATCTGAAACGGAGATTGCCCGGAGTCGGACTGTCTGGTCACCAGCCAGACCGGATCCGGCCTGCACCAAATAGTGGAATCGGTCCAACTCCGGTTCGATCAGACAGGCATTCGGTCGACGAAAAATTTTGCCAGCTCTCTGTTTACTGAATTTTACGATGCCTATTAGTGCCACCGTTCTTTTGGTATTCCATGAGTGTTTAACACATCCAACCACAATGAGAGCTACCGTCTGTTTTCAGTAATCGAGTAACGAACCTCATAAGTCTTGAAATTATTGAAAAAACCATTGTCATCGAACAATTTTTTAATAAAAAGTTTGCAGGCAGTTAACAGACCGTTCCGTGTATGAAAATAAACATCCTGTTCTTTGTAAATATCTACAAGAGCCTAATATTTATTCCATGCCTCGATACCTGCAAAAGAAAAAAGCTTTTAACACGCATTAGAAGTGGAATATCTCAGCTAATAAGCAAGATACAGCAATAACGTATTTGGACAGTCCGATAGAGAATCTACAGTTGTTTCAGAAAATGAAGAGTTCATTCGTGAACGCATCCGGAATGATGTAAGAAATTTCGTTGAACTTGTGCAAGTTCCACTTGTTGCAAAATATAAGCTTTTAGCGAATTACGTAATCTGTCATTTATGTAAATAAAACCGGAACAAGGAAGTTGTTATAACGAAACGAATTTAATGCACCTACAAAGCGTTCAGACTGCGTGCGATGCAGCACGATCGAACTCACTGCGCACGAATCAAGGGAAACTGCTAGTGCTCGTTTAATAGAGTCACGGATTGAAACAAACGTGCGCAAAATTGCAGTAGTCGTGAATCCATTTGAATTAAAATTTATGAATATGATAATGTGTTTCAGAAATTTTTAACAACCCGTTCGAATACCACAATGAGCGCGGTTAATACGAATTGTTATTCTCATTTGATTCGCTTACTGTGCGGCCAACCGTTGGCCAGATTTTGGCCAACACTTTGGAGTCAGCCATGTGTTTGCTGGAATATGTGGCTACATCAGTGCGTTAACGTTCTTGGATTCCACATGGTGCCGTTAGAGTTAAAAACGTCATGGACCGATGTGTATTTCGATGACACCAAAATGTGGTAACCGGCAGTCAGCTAATGACCCCAGTCCATTCTGCGTGAACGCAGCCTGATTCGCACCTCTTCTCACAAGCCGATTCGGATTATTTTGCTCTAATCCAGACACATGCAAAACAGCCAGTTGAAGCGATATGTGGTGGCATATTTATGCGATTGCACTCTGGGGTAGTCCACATAAAGTTTGCACAGAAGATGAACAACTCAGTTTTCATGCCACTGATGCTGTTTGCCGGAAAAAGAGAAACGCGAACCAATACTTATTCAGATGACGTCAGAAAATTTTGTGAATGACAACACAGAGCTTCAGTAGACAGCTAGGATTCTGAGTTAGGAAGATGTAATGGCATGCGACAGTGGTGTTTGCACTACTTTCTACTTCGTTCTGCCAATCTCGCGTAATTGCTGCATCAAACCGTACTGTACATTTCTGTTTGTCTTGCTAAAAAATAGTGGCACAACGTTTTTGTGTAAATTTTGAAACGCACACGTTTCAGTTCCTTTCTTCAACGATCGTGGTTGACAGCCGGCTGAACATTTCATTGTTGGAGTAAATTTCAGCCCCAGTGATTCACACTAACAACTGCGCTTGAGACACTTCGAACACTACCCAATATCATTGAAAGTTTCGTTATGGTTGTTCATTTCTGGCGAGACAATCCTTGACTCTGTCCGTTATTTGTTGTCGAGGTTCATTGTGGTTCATCCATTTTTTCAGCTATACGAATGCGAAGAGTTACCGCGATACTTCAGTCTATTCTGTTAGTTTCACAGGTGGAGTCCAGGATCGACTGGTAAAAACTAGTCGACAATCCATGAAGACAGTTTAATTGGAGCAGGCGACTGTCATTATTGTTTGAGGCAGAACGAATGTTCAACAACCGCCCAATCTTCCTGTCTATATCTGATGATAGTGATTCAGCCTTTTCGTCACTGGGTGCAATGTCGCAATCAAACATAATGAAATCCTTACTGAAAGATATATTGCGCAATGAGTGCTGGTAAACAGTCCAACAGCACTATATTTCTAAAGGTGGATGAATGGGAATCTTCCCACTTTTCAATCTGCACAAAAATGGCTAAATGAGGAGTTTTAAGACAGTGCGTTCTGATGATGCAATTACATTATGTAGGACGTGTGGATGGCAGTAACAACGAGAGCGTTAGCATATATGGAATATGTGGATAGCAACAGCGACAGAAACCGCTAATCATCAGGTTTGAAATGAAAGAATAACTATTTCCACTTCCGTGGTAGACGAACTGTCTCTCAACAGTTCATGCACACAGAGTTAGCATTGTCCAGGAGAAAGCGAGCAACTTCACACTCCTGTAGCGCAATATCACATTAAGTGAGCTGATGGTTTCAACGACGGGACGTTGTAGCGACTTTGATGAACAATAGTTTCCATAGTTGCAGTAATTTGTGCACTTTGACCGGTTTATTCGCCTACTTTTATTTACGTCCAGTTGTCCATTTTGTAACATCCTTTCCGGGGCTAAAAGCACAACTAGCTCAGCGCCTCGCCAGCTTGATCTACCCTCCCTATACACTCCATTTTCAGGATCGATATCAGTGCACGGATGTCAACGCTCTGAGTCTTAGCTTTCATTGTCAATCGGTTTTCGGCAGTGAGTATTGACTGGGTCGTGGTCTGTTGAAGTGGTTCCAACAAGATGCTCTCGCAATGGATCTTGCGGTGGACGAGGTAGGATTTTAGTCAATTTTCTAGTGGACAAGTGAATACGCGTTACGCCGTCACCCACCAACAATATAAACGCCTTTCTTAAAGGGCAATCGAACCGTAGTCCCAACAGGCGACGAACTAAAGAACGCAGTGGGGTTTTGGAAACAAACCATAAGTTTCCAGTAATGTCTGGAAGTGTGATAAATAGTTAGTTCTATCCCATTCTGGGGACAACGGCAGCAACCAAGAGGAGGAAGAAAGGGAGTATGAAGTGGGCTACAGCCCACCCAAAGGCACTCAAAAGCGCGCAAAGCGAAAAGTGCCTGGAACCTTTGAGTACGTTAAACAACGCCCCAATAGGTCCGGGTTAAACTACCTTGAAGGATGAAATTATAAGTGAGTCGTTAGGGAAAGGTCAAGCATTCGCTGCGTGCAATTAGTTGCACGCCCGAAAAAAGTGGCACTGAGTTCATATCGGGCCTTCTATGGCAGGCGTACACAGAATCAAGCTTACAGAACAGACAAGCCGTAAAACATGGTTGCAGCCGGAATCCTTAGAGAAGCCACACCATCGCTGGTCACTACAACTTGTTCTTTGGCCATTATATGTTACGTCTTCACGCGCACCAACCACTTAGACGTATGTTCAGTCATTATTTGTCGCAGACGACGATCAGTTCTAAAGATGTAGGTGCCACGACAACTGCAGGTGAACTGGCAGATAACGTAAGGGGAAACGTTTCGGCAGTTCATGACTATTGGCGAACTGACCACCATTTCTAGTTGTCGGCAGTAACCAAAATTCAACCGCACGGTACGTGCGAGTGAGGGCAGATTGTAATTTTCGACTCAGGTCTGTTGTGATATTGTCACCTTCGAAAAACACTTTCAGAAAGATGCTTCTTAAGAACCACATATACGTCGTTCTTGACCGGCCTTTTCTGGTCGTGAATGCCGACAAACTTTTCAAGATAAGCGTTAGTGAGTAACGCCTTCTTCACTTTCCTCAGTTCCCCTCGTAACCCGTCGTCCGTGCATGTTAATAGAGCTCTGTGATGGAGGATTTGTACCAGGCCTCTTGTGTATGCAGCCGACATAAAAGAAGAAAATTATCATGGCTGATGGCCTAAACGGGTCTTGCGGTGCATACAGCATTATACTGAACCAATCTGTTGTGTAACAATCAACGTGCTTGTAAAATATAAGCTGTCGTTTGTTTCCTCCTCGTGAGAGACAGAAAGGTTTGAGTGTGAGGAACTCAGAATATCTAAAAACTATTCAGAGTGAATATTAGTGGTAAAAATCAAGATATCGTCTAAGTACCGTCTGTGTAACCTGGCTTCAGTCATATCATCAGACAGTTGCAAATCACTCATTCTTGAAAACATATTTGCTAACGCTGGGCCGAATGGACCGCCCATTATTGTGCCATATATTTTTTTCTAAAACAACCCACTAAAAATCAAAGCGGATATTGTTCGTACACAAAAGTAGTTCTCCAAGGTTGTCAACAGTTAATCTCACGATAGACGACGACGGTAACTGAAATCACGCAAAACTAGTCCACTGTTCTTGGGGCGGCGTTTGTAATTAAACAGCCGATATCAATAGGGTACGTCTTGTGCGAACTTAGGGATGGTCCTTCTAAAGCTTTTGTCGGCTGAAAGAAACTTTATGAACGATGGAAGGCAAGTGTCTGATGTGTGGGGTGCCAGCAATTAGAGGCTAAATGATAGAAAAAGAAGGAGTGGAGTTGGAGAGCGCCTGGCAGGAATAAGCGTAAGTGGGCTTCATGCGGTCGATAGAATCGGTTTTGCGTCCGCTCCAGCAATTTTTCATCCAGACAGGATCTTTCTGTCGAGGGTTATCCAAAATGCTGCTGTTCATGGGGACGTGTAAGAATACGAAGATGATCACGTACATATAATTATGCACAATGATGTTTAACAAAAGAATCGTCTTACTTAAATCTGTTTGTCGTAGTGGCGAAATAATCCCTAGGTAAATTTAGTGGTTGGTTATAATATGGCTTGACCTTTGAAGCGTAAATATCGACCTTGAGGGCCGCACGGAAACCCAGTAGAACAACTGGCAGGGTTTCTCTTAACTAACAGATTTGGATCCGCTGAGCGCTGCCCCCAGTTGTCGACGGCTGTGCTCAACCATTTCGTCGTAGGTGGGTGATAAGCCGTAATGTTAGTGCGGTGGCACCTTAAGGGATGCAATGTAAAACGATTGATAAGCCTCAGAAGATATGGCACATCGCTGTGTGGTTGCAAGGGGCCAACGATGTTGATGTGGATGGGAAACCACCGACAGGCAACAGACACATGTCGGTCCATCACTGCTGGGGAGGAATTTTGCCGTTGTTCAGCTAGACCACTGCATCATCAGCATTGGACCTCTTACAACATTCTGGAAGAGACGTGTCTGACAGACATAAACTTGACTTCTGTTTGCATGTTAAGATGGGGAACATTTTTTAGTATCCATCACATGCCGCTGAAAGATAATCCTAACCATTAAAAGCGGGCGCTTAGCGGTGGTGATGCAGACGATCATACCAGCAGTTGCTAGCGAGGATTCAGCTGTGAGAATTAAGGGTGATTGCTGGCAGGAAGCACATTTACCGAACGTTGTGCATTAGCCAAATTGCAAAATAACGTTGGCCACAAGGTTATCGCTATCATTAGCGTGGCGTTTGTTCGACGAAAATTGGGATACAGCGTGTTACGTTACAAGTCCGCGTGACAGGTGTCCATCAGATTGATAAGAAGACATAAACTAATGGTTTGTGGTCGGTGAAAATCACGAACTTGTATTCGTCAAAGAAGTGTACAGAGTAAGGGACGGCCTTGTATATAGCCGACAACTCTATACCGAAAGTGTGTCTAGTTTTGGCGGAGAGTATACGAATAGAAGAGAAGGTAATTGGTTGTCGGAGTCTGTGGATGTACTGCTGAAGAACGGTGCTAGCTGAGGTGTCTGGGGCATCAAATTAACTCGGCTGTCGATTTGAAGCCACACAACACGACGGAAGCGGCTACTGGACTCTTAACGCGGCTGATCGATTTGATAACTCTTACGATTAACTCGAGTTCACAGTCTCATAGAGCTCTTGCGGATTGTCTACTTTGTTCTGCTGTAAACTCTCAGATCTTTGCATTCGACTGTCAGTGACGGTCCTACCTAGGCCCCCAGTTACTATTTGTTTTTTTTACAACAGGGCTAAGTGGCATATTTTCTTGCCAAATGCTTCCCCGGGGAAAAGGTGTTAATATATACAGTATCTTTCGGTCGTAGTGGATTGATGAAATTGCATTTACCAGTTTTTGCTTTTCTATTTCACCTGAAGTTTGCAATAAATAGGGGCCTCCTGAAAACACTTTTATTTGAACTGTCCACAAAAGGTACACCTTTGTTTATGATACTCTCACCCACTTAAGTTCAGATCAAGTAACACTTTTAATTGTGTGCCCACCTCGGGAAGTTTAGGTCCACACTTTCTTTCTGTGTATCGTTCTTGACACCTGCAGCTGGTTTGCTGCAAAAGCAGGTCAAGTCATCTTTATCTCTGATTATGGATTATTTCTGCGTTCGGGTGATGAACTTGCAGGGAAATGACGCAGATATGCATTTGTGTTCATTCATTTCACATCTTACACCACTACTAGTTATCGGAGTAGGTGTTCTTTGTGAGTGTTGCGTGGGTTGTGCGAAGAATGAACTACAGTTGTCACTAGAAAGAAACGAGCGAACTGAACTCATCGAGAACAAACGATGCTGAGGAAAACGTCGGATGCTATTGAGAAGCAACGGAAGATATCCAAATTTAGTTGATGCCGTTCAAAAGTGGAGCTGAAGCATAATGTAATGTTTGCTTGTCGATCGCAAAGTATTTTCCCGTTCAATGAAGTAACCTGTATTAATCAAAAGCGACGTCAAACTTTCAGCCCAATGTGTAGCGGCTACACATAGAACCAGCATGGAAATGTTTAGGCTTAAGCGAGTTTTGTCTAACAAGCAACCGGAAATTTTTCTGCCGCCATACAAAGCCATTGTTCGGCCTCACCTGGAGTACTGCGTGCAGGCGTGGGATCCCTATATTCGCAAAGATATCCAGTGCATAGAGAGAGTGCAACAACTCGCAACCCGAATGATTATAGAATTTAAGGGTAAACCGTATCATGACCGTTTGAAGGAGCTCGGATTGTACTCCATGGAAAGCAGGAGAGTGAAAGGTGATCTTATCGAGACCTTCAGAATACTGAAAGGCATAAATGGTGTAGTCCACAGACTTGTTTTCACAAATGGGTCGAGAAGCCATCACCAGAGGTCACAGTCTCAGACTGAAGAAAAGCAGAGCTCGTTTAGAGGTACGAGCAAACTTCTTTAGCAACCGGATAGTGAATGTGTGGAACAAGCTCCCAGATGACGTAGTACATAGCGATAGTGTGATCTCATTCAAAATGCGGCTGGATAAAATGTGGCGGGAGATCATTCCAGATCTTCTCTAGCACAGCGGGCAAGACTTGGCAGGTAGAGGCAGCATGCAGGAATGTGGAAGCGTGTGGGCCCGTTTGTTATATTGGAGCCATTGTTTCAGGTTACATCGGTGACAGAGTGGCCGTGTAAGCACACTCACATGCCGTAGATAATGTAACACCGACGTGTATGGTTAAGCCTTCCACTGTAATGTATGGTGTGGGGAGCATAAGCTTCCAGGTTGAGAATGTAGGCTGGTCGGATGGCATCACCCCAGTGTTTTCTGAGTGATGGTAATGATGCATTTCTCAAAGTGGTAACCTATCAACCTGTGAGCCATTTAAGTCCATGCACACTTCCCCCCTTTCCAGTCTCAAATACCGCGGTGTTTTCAGATGGTTGGACTGTCTTCTCGGCACAAATTGGGAACCTCCGATCAGAGAACAAACTGTTAAATGGTTTATATATCATCGCCTGCAGACCAGGAGCGGTGATACCACGGGTGGCGACTAGGGCAACTGCATTCAGCCCCACAACGCTGTCTATTCAGGGGTTGTGTGTTTGAAGCAGTTCTCTTCTCATTAGCTACACTCCACCCCGCTCCTGAGTCACAGGCTGTCTGCTGGTGTGAAAGAGAGGTCAAACCAACGTGACCCAAAAACTGTATTCTGTCCCAGGAACGCTACACACGGCATCAAAAGATAAAACCTCAACTAGGTGTTGTAGTGAAAACAAAAGGGGTACAGAGCAAAATTGGGTATTATTGGTGGATCTTGATTTGTGCTAGGGTTAGAATCAGGCTTATGGAGGTCCGTTTATAACAGTGTGACCAGTTCTTTTTCGGTGATTTTTTACACCTTTTTGTTATGGGGTAACGGGTTGATAATGTTACCTGCTATGTAGAATTACTTGCTGTTTAGACAAGGCCTCCCCAGTTGGTAGAATGCCTGCACAGTTAGGGGAAGTTTAGGGCCAAGTACGTCTGTGACTGCATACTTACGGAAGTTTGCTATTTTGGTCATCCTGTTCAAGAGTGTTTGGAGTTGGAAACGTAACTAGGGGGTTGGCGGATGCCTCCTGCATGGAGTATACCACTACCTGTCGGTCTCGTCTATCATGGTTGAGGTCCGTTGTAATGTGTAAAAAGCTTACGCCAATTATTATGTAGTTAAGCAGCCATTGGGGATTGCGATTACTTTTCTTTCATTTTCCTTCCTCTCATTCTTCGTGCTAACATAGATTACTCGATAATCACAACGGGCTCGAAATCGAAAAACGGAATCTGAAATATCCGTTATTCCCGCTTCAAGTGGGACAGTCGCAGCTCTAGGTGCTGTTCTCTGACATTCCGGTTCAAATATTCTGGACGCTCGATTGGCAACAGCCATTTCGTCCTGTGCAAACTGACCTTGAACTTGAACTAGAACCTGTAAGGAGAATCACAAGCGCGTTGGAGTAGCTTCGCGATGCGTGATTTTTGATGGAGAAAAGGAAATCTTTTCAACCTCGACGGCTTTTGCTCTCGACAGTGCTGTTTGAGTACCGGTGTGGAACAAACGTCGATCGTGTGTTGCCGAGCTCGCCTAACATAGTCGGTAGACAGAGTTACTTATTGTTCATTGATAGAAGGCAGAGGTCGCCCACTGTGTGAGCCTCTCCACTGAGCGTCTGGACACCGGAATAAGCAGGGCGTTAACTACCATTCTTCTTCCAGCGCACTATAATATGCACATCTAATAACTGCCTTGAGGCCACATCATTGGGTGTTAGCATCACCCTCGCTGGTAGCACACTCGTTATTAAAGACCAGTCGAGACTGATGAAATACAAAGTGAAGTCATCTCGACTGCTGCTTGAGAATCGTGACAGAATGGCCTCCGGGTACAAAAATTTTTTCCAGGAAGGGGAGAATTTCCATGGACCACTTCCGCCGCAGTGCTGCCGACGTTCGCTCAACGGTAAAACGAATGCCGAAAAAACAAAACGAGGGGGGAAATTCGCTCCATTTTGTAACGTCCCTTTGGGGTGACAGTGACGCTTTCAGTAAGTGATAAAATAATCCGAATTAGCTGTTTGAGCAAAAGTAATGCTATATTGTGCGTGCGTGAGTACAACCCAGAATCTAGATTAGTTCGCTGGGAAAACTTGGGCGGAGTTTGTGTGATAATTGGGAATATGTAACAGTAATGGGAAGTGTACTTAGCTCAAAGCCAGGGCTAGTTTGTACGCAGTAGTAATGACGCAGCACGTTGGCCAACGAAATCGTAATGCAATCAGTATCTCTCAGCGTAATTATTTATGCAGTACGACAGCAATCGCAGCTGATGTTCCGATGTGATGTACAATCACCACACCCGTCGCAGTTCAAATGGTAGTCCGGGTATCAGGGGTGACGTTTCCTTTTCACACGTACGGAGTTCTTGTCTGCGCTCTCTCGATTGCAGATACTACACTAGTAACTGACTTCACATCTGAAACAGACTCAGATACGGAATTTTCAGTCTCAGGAGATTAAACAGACAATGAATGTTAGAGCTTCAAAACCTTCATACACTTAACACCGATAATAGACGGGCCAGAATTAGTGACAGAAAATGAACACAAATAAGTGAATGACTGTACATCTGTGGGTGAAAGTCCGCATTCGCCAAGAATGGATAAAACACGTCCAGCAATACCCTTAACAGACATATTTACAGGTTTCAAAACAACAGAAGGTTTCAGCCACTTCAAACAAGCTACAAAAACAAAAGATTCAACATTACCACTGTCAGCAATGAAAAAATGTTTGAGACTACCGTTAAGAGTGGGAGATTGTACTATGTGGTGCGCAGAATCGGAAGAATTAGTACAAGTCACAGTAAGAGCAAGATATAGAATGTCAAATGCAAGAATTTGCTCATCTAAAGAAGCCTGCACAAAACGACAGAGGGTTTGAACGTGACCTGTTTCGCCACATTTATGGCAGTTGGATTTGCGAAATGAACACGTAAGCAGAGAATGCTTATGTCCACATGGCTTATAGTTGTCCCGCTGTTGGACAAAATTCGGATTAGAGGGAAGTGGTTCGATTACCATACTTCTCGAACAGTTCACCTCTCCGAACTTCCGCTGCTGGTGGTTTGCCTGCTTTCCAGAACTGTTGGCGTTATGTTCCTCATTCATTGCGCCCTTTACGTCCCGAAATTGTTCACAGACGGCTCCGGCTGACTGCAAAGAAGCCTCTATCAGTAGTAACAACTTTTATGGAAGATTTGGGGCATCATTGCTGTAGTCAGTGAATCACTTAGCTGATTCTGTAGTTGATCGCCGAAATTACACTTTGCTGCTCGAGTTTGAAGTAGAAGATCAAACGCATGGACCTCCTGGGTTTCTTTTCTGATTAAAGTACGGAATTCTGCTCTTTCTGCAGCTCTGAAGTTACCTGGTTGAACTGCTTTAGTGGCAGATGTTTCAAAAAACCGCACGAAAGTGAAAGAAGTGAATCGGGAAACGCCAGATTTCTGATCGGCGCATATGTATCTTTGCCAATAGCCGTGGGGAAATACGGGCGTTTTCTTCTGCTCTCTCATGTCATTACGAGTATTACACCAAATTTCAAAACGTTCCAGGTGCTCTTCGAACTCCCGTGAATTTCATTGGAGAGTTGGCTATGGCTACATGGTGGTAGTCTGTGAGCGCAGTAATTTGTACAAGGCATCGTAAGATTACACCCGCATTGGTCTGGACGTTTAAAGTAACTTACGGCTTACTGTCACTAAAACAGATGGAACTCGTCCTGTAGTGCCTGGCTTCAACAATGTGAAATGTTCTACTCCGAAGCCACACGTGTTATCGTTGACCTTACGTATAATACATACGGATTCGGAAGTAACCTCGTGTGCAGTGTATGGCCTCTTCCATTTGCGGAACAATTTCCCATGAATTTCGGTCTCCGGAGTTTCTGCACGTAGCTGCAATTTGTCACTATGTTGTACTGGGCTTCCGTACACCTTCTTATCGTAATAATCACATCGTCCCCGCTGGGCTGTTCGCAGTTGTTCATATGACAACGTGTATGCCACAGTCAGTCTGTCGCGTAACTGGATGCAGTAATCAGAATTTAGAAACCCAGGAACAATCAAATCTGATGGCAGCCGCACTCCTCCCCATGCTACTAGATTACGTGGTCACTACGCCGTAGAAGGGTAAACGTATGTAAGTATGCAAGCAAGCATTGAGAAACGGTGTTTTTGAACCCACAAACGCATCTAGGAACGAATTCAGCGTGACACTAACGCGTTCAACGGCACCATTGCTATCTGGGCGGGTAATTCGAAATTTGGTTGAAACTTTCCCGCTGTTATTGTCTTTCCATGTTATTGTTCTACTGGTGCCTTGTACATCAAAAATTTACGTACGATTGTTGTTATTCGTTATCGAATGGCACACTATTTTCATTACGTATTCAGTTATTTGGTTCACAGTAAATATATCTGTTCTACATTGTACTGTTTAACGCATCTATTTAGCCGATTATTGTCTGAACAGTTATCTGTTTGGTCTCACTATTTCCTAGCTTTACGTTCTGCCTCTTTTGCTTACCATTTTTAACACAATGTCAACACCTCCACGTTTCTTCAAAATGAGACGCACGAGATCCAGCAGCATCGGTGGATCAGAAGTTTCGAGTGCCTGTGGCCGTTTCGTCTGTCGCATGACTGTTCAAAACGGCATACAGTGCCAGACTTGTTTACTCTGGTACCACATAAGTGCGCCGGCTCCAAGGAGGACCAGTACACTTAGCTGGCTTCTTCAAAAATGCCTTTTATCTGCATGAGCTGCCTTTTTCGTGAAGGCTGCATTTCATCCGAGGCTTTATCAGTTTCACTACTCGCCACCGTCAGTGAACAAAAACGAGATAAGCTAAAGTGTAGTGGCAAAACGTCTAAGAACGTCAAAGCAGTGGACGTGGCCACGGTTGAAAAGCTGTGATCGAAACACAGACGGTTTTATCTGACATGAATTCTGAATTAAACTCACTGAACGAGTATATTGCACTCGCCCTTCCGGGTATGGCGGTTGCTAGTAAGGCTCTGTTCACAGAGCAAATTTAAGAGGCCACGATAGATTTGAGGGGTAAAACACTCCGGGAGAAGAGGCTCGTTTTGTGTAGACGACTTCCGACCACATCCCCTTCAGGTGAACAAACGAAAGCGGTGCTAAACAGCGCATTCCCTCTAGAGTTAACAAGCTCATTTTCTGCCAGGGGACTTAGATCCGAAGCTACCAAGAAGTCCCTCGGTTTTCTTGTGACATTACCCGCGAAGATCAGAACGGGGAAGTATTCGACAAGACGCTTCAGTTGAAGAAAAGTCTTTCTAATTTGAAGGGAGTCGTACTGGATCGCTCATTGCAGGAACGGTAAAAGTGCTCCGAGTTTGATATAACAAGATCACGCACTGAAGCTGACCCCAAACTTCAAGCCAACGTAAAGGTCCTCATTCTCATTCCTGATAAGGGACCAGCGTCTCCAAATGGATCAATCCATGTGCTCACGCCCACACCAAGGACGGCCGACCCCATCCCTTTGGATTGCCAATCACCTATGGGGCTGCACAGGTGTTAACCGGCAGCTCCCAAAAGGGCCATAGACCGGCAACCTTGCTCTAAGCCCACAATCATCAGACCTCCAAAACCTTTTTCCCAAACTTGATTTATTCCGAAACTTTGCAACCTAATGAGTCCGCTTGGCTCAGCCCCAGCCTCCAGAAAGGCTCATACTTGACTCACTCCAGCCGCATTTCCCTCTGCCGGGTCATGGTCATTTCTTTCTAGGTTCTGTTACAACCTAAAACCACACCAAAATTTTCGGGGGTGAGAAACTACAAACCACCCACCAGAACTTCAGAAAGTGAAGGTGGTTCACAAGCTACCAACCTTGAACAACCAGAAACGGACGAACCGTCCTACAGGAACGCTCACATGTGCTAAGGCGGCGAAGAAAAAACCGCAATCCTCCAAGAGGGCTCAGGAAGCTCTGATGCCGTCTACACACACCTTCTCGCTATTAGGACTGCCTTCGCAAGCCGTTCCTCGAGCTCTTCTGTATCTCTTTGCACCCAACGGAATGAGGAGGTAGTCCTCAAGTGCGCGTACACTAACTGTCTGAACCTCTTAAACAAACAACCTGAAATCAGACAGTTGGTCCACCACACTTGCCCTCATATTCTTGCTTGAACAGAAACTTGACTTTCCGCAGATGTTACTGATAACAAGCTGCATGTTCCTGTACACTCGCTGGACCGAACAGACTGCCCGCATGGACACACGAGGGGCTGTGCTGTCTTTTCAAGCTGCCCCTTTCAACCGTCCTACGGGAATTTACTGCCCCAGAGAAGTGTGACGGACTGTGGTTTAAACTCAAGCATCGTAGTCGTGATACGCTCCCTGTCGATGTTATTTACCGATCGCCGTCGTGCAGCGCACCAGACGACGAGGCTATTCTTGCCGTCCTGGACTGTCTGCCGTCTGCACAGCGTCTCTCCCATCTTCTCATTATGGGTGACTTTAACGCGCCCAAACTCAACTATGTGGCTGCCTTTACTGAGGACCCTGACTCCGGATTTTTGAAATCCCTTGCAATGTTGATTCATGAAAATGTCTGGACACAGTACGTCGAGCTACACACACGGTGCCGTCCAAGACAGACACCCATATTGCTTGATCTGGTTATTACAAATGAAGCTGATTTGGTAAATAGAGTGGTCATCAACCCGCCACAGGAACATAGTGACCACATATTGCTTGCTTTCGACTTTATCTGTTACTGGTTTCAGATATTACCAGTCGGCAGTCTATAATGTGGTTCCGGAAAGCTGGCATCTGATTCCCCCGAGGAGAAATATTCAATGCCCACCCCTAACAGCTTAATTCTCTGTGCTGGACGTTCAGGATCTCATAGTGGGATGGGCTTCAGACGAGATCCATCCTCGGATCTTGAAAGAAGCGGTCGTTGGTTTGGTGGTGCCCCTCAATAGTCTGTTTAAACAGACACTTCAGACCAGCACTCTTCCGGGGGCATCGAAAGAGGCTATTATCACACTTATATTTAAGGCAAGTGCTCGTCACTCCCCTGCTAGTTATCGGCCGATCAGTCTCGCTAGCATCCCATGCAGGGTAATGGAGCGCCTGGTAAAACGCGCCAACTTGAGGCATTTCTTCTCGAATAATCTTTTCTCCTCTACCATGGCTTTCTTCTCAAATGGTCATGCATAACCTATATGCTTATCTTCATTGACAGCCTGACAGACGCCAAAGACAATGGCCATATCTCGGATGCTATCTTTTTCGATTTTGCCAAGGCATTCGATCGTGTCCCACACGGTTTACTTGTACATAAGCTAGAAGCCTACGGGATCCAAGGAGAGGTTCTCTGCTGGATTAAATCTTTCCTTGATTACAGGACTTCCAGGATAAAAACCGGATCGGACCTTTCTTCTTCTCCTCCGATCTCTGCTGGAGTTCTCCAAGGATCCATGTTCGGTCTATCGTTGTTTCTAACATACATCAAAGACCTTCCCGACCTTATTCCTAACAGCACCCTCCTTTAGGTTGACGACCTAAAATTCTGCAATGTTTTTTATCCCAGTGCATTGCGGGTTGACCTCAACCATATTAAAAGCTGGTCAGAAGACTGGAGTCGCCCTCTTAACGACGGCAAGTGTGCACACATTTCACTTGCAAGAGACTCGGGGACCTATTCGTAATACATGATGCGCAAAGTGTGACAGATATCACGACAGTTGACCTGAAACGGGGCCGAGGGATTTGGCTGTCGACAGGTTTATCCTTTTCTAATCACCACCAGATGGCCACTGAAAAGGGGATTGGGACTCTTGGGATGATAAATAGAGCCCTTCCCCAAATAGACAGGCATGCTTTCCAATCGCTCTACGGAGTCCATATGATGCCACTGCTTGAGTATGCAAATCAAGTCATATACATCCGCTTGAAGAGGGACGTACTCGCCATCGAGCGTGTCCAGCGGGTAGCCACCAAAATGGTCACGGGCTTGCGGCATTTCTCTTACGAGCCTGGTCCTGAAATTCTTGACCTCTATCCACTAGAATTTCAAAGTCTCCTCGACGACTTAATTCTTACATACTTTTTCTTCAGCGCAGGACTCGTTCACCAGTTCTTCATCACAGTAGTTGATAACAATCGAACGGGTCACGACAGGAAGCTCTATCAACTTCAACCCCGGATCTTTCTTAGCAACAGTTTTTCTCTTACAGAGTTATCAACCACTGGAACGATCTTTCACTGGAGGTTGTAAGCTGTTTTTCTAGGGACCGTTTCAAAGTGTTATTAGATTCTCACTTACTTGAGAGATTGTTAGATTAGTATTTTATGCTGTTTTGCTAGACTAGCATTCACTCTGTTCTCGATGTTCCCTGTAACCCCAAGAGCGGTGCTACACCCTGTTTTCAATGACTGTCTTTTGGAGAAACAGAAATACACTGACATCAAAGCGGACAAACCAACTTGATCCGGGTGACTTGGGTCTCCAACCTCGAACCCTTGAACAAATCGCTAAAATCGCCGAAATTGCCCCGCGGTTGATAAGCACTTGTCCTCGCCTTCCTTGTGCTTAATGGTCTACGAAGTCGATATATCAATGCACTTTTTAGACCTGATCCGCGGGCAGGATGCAATTGAGTCGCGGCACTCCAGCCCAATATCCAATGATTAATGATGAAGTTGACGGTTGTTGCACCACCTACTCCTGACACTGGCATGGCTTTGCACCGTTTGATCAAATGGCCAACCGTCACTAAGATATATCCATCTCCCTGACCGGCTTCCGGCAGTATTCCAACAGTATTAACTCCTACTCTCTCATCCGGGTACCTCGTTAACATACTGTGTAACGGTGCATATTGCTGTCCATTAGGATTCTTAAGTTGTGCGCACAGGCAACAACTATTGCATATATCCCTGACATCTCGTCGTTGGCAAGGCCACCAGGAACGTTGCTGCACGGCTGTTTCCGATTTGTTTTTGTCCACGTGTCTCAAGTTCCCATGATGTTTCTATGGGACCATATGAACCGTCAGTTCGGGGATCAAAATTTGTATTTCATATTCCCTGCCGTAGTGATGATAAAGAACATCATCCGCCGTATAAAGACGGCACCACAACAACCATAACCATCGCGTCTCCCACCTAAATCTTGTCATCTCTAAAGTGTTCGGAAGCTGCTCGCCTCTATTTACTCGATTTCACACGATCTGCAATTCTGAATCGTTCGTTTGAGAGACAGCCTACCGATCACTTTCCTCCACCCGGACAGAAATCCTAACGGAGTAACAACCCTTGCATGAAGGGCAACCTCCGCGACTGCGATCTCGTCTCCCAGGTAAAACGTCAGGGCTTCGTCGGTAAAGACCGGGGTTGTGTTTGTGTTCAGAGCCATACGTCTGTGAAACCTTTTGCCAACGGGCTACTTGACCCTCCGGGGCTCTAAAATTTCTCATCTCTTGAAGAGAGCAGTGACCCGTGAGAACCAAGAAACGCATTCCGGGGAGATAAGGAAGAAATGTTTAACAAAATGCACCATGGCACGCGCCTCCTTCCTAGCGGTGCAATGGTCCCTTTTGCTTGTGTTTGGGCTTTCGTTTCCATGAGCGTTGACAAACTATACATCGTTATCGTTTAACTTGGGCAGTACAGCCCTTACAGCAGCTTTATAAGCGTCCGCGTACGTGATAAACATTTTCGCATGTCTTAATGCCCGGGAGCGCCAGAATGTGTGCGGTGCATTACGCATTCTTCAGCCGGTAAACGACCGCTAGTACTCCCCAGATCACTGGAACAAACGCTTTTTCTGTGTCAACGATGTTAAGGATTTGGCAACACGATAAATCCCGGGAACAAACCGCCAATAATGAGAAGCTAAACTGAGGAAATTGCGAACCTCTTCCGAACTCACAAGAGTTAGCCATTCTTTCACTTTATGCACATTTTCGGGGACACAACAAGCACTAGCTCTGGAGGCCATGTGCCCTAGAATATTTTATTCCAGTCGGCATGTAAAACCTCCCGTTGGATCCACTTTCAACGCTTCTCCATTTGGTTGTGAAAAGACGCTAAGTTGGACAGGCTTTCATCAACAGACCGTCCGTGTATAAATACGTCATCCAGGTAGGTTGGGTATTGTTTGAGGATTGGATCAACCAGCACCTGTTGCGTAAGTCTTCGGAAGTTGACCGACGCATTCGTCAATCTGAATGGCATGGTTTCAAACTCATACAGACCGCAGGATATCACAAACACGGTTTTCATGGGCGTGCGGAGCTCTACTTCCACTTGCCGGTAACCAAGTGCGAAATAGAAGGTGCTATACCACTCGGTTACCAAAACATCCTCAATGGTTTCATCCATCCACGGCAGTGGGAACGAATCCATTTTAGTTACTGCATTTAACTGACTATCGTCAGTCAAATGCGGTATGGGGATGTTGGCGCGGAGAATTATCCGTAGGGAGTAAAATCTGCCCTCAAACAGCGAATTAATAAGCGATCTGTGAATATCTGACAGTATTTCGGAATTATCGTTTAGGTGTATGGAAATCGTTGTTTTTCGCGCCAAAAATGACCACGAGCTTCAAAACGTTTGTTTTAACCGGCCAATAACTGACTTGTACTTCATTCGGCACCAAGAGTGAAAATATTAATCGTGGGTGTGGCGATGGTATATATGTGTTTTTCTCCTGGATTGGCTTTTCGTGTTGAATTAATAGTTAACCGTCCTTTATTGATAAATGATGTGTTGTGCATGAATTTGATCTCAGGTGATGGATTATCTCCAAGGATGCAAAGATGTAGTCGATTATCGGGAATTTTCTAGGATCGGGGAGTTTAGACGTTAATTGGAAAAAATATGTGGGGGACCACAGCGTTTTGTACGTGCCTGGTTCAGGCAAAAAGTCAAGCAGTGGACGTTTGAAGTACGACAACGTGATTGTGAGTACTATTGGGATCACGTGGCAGGTGGCGTACCGGCGTATCAAATGCCAGTGACGTATGGGCGAAAACCGCACATTACGACGTGTTTGATCGGTTGAGTTCATATACCTTCCACTGCATAGTTCTCATGATACATACTGCCAACCATGCTTCGGCGTCTTTAAGAGGAAAACCACGTTGGCTGAGAGCTCCTTTAAATTAGAGCACAACCACAACCCAACTGCCTTGCTGTACGATGCGCACCCAACAAATCGTCAGCTCACCGTCAGTGGAGTGAACTACTCTAGGCATTTGTTGTAATACAACATTCCAAATGCGGAGTTGCAGCAACATGTTTCGGATGTTTATGGCTGGTACTTAACGACAGTGGATATTTGCAAAATCCGTCATTGTTTGAAACCTCCGACAATAAATAAGTGGGTTCGTGTACACTGATGTTGCTGAAAATCTGCCACGAATTCTTGATCATTTAGACACAAACGGCCTATTTTGTGTCATCAAAGACGATAGAGGTAAATACCCGCACACATGTTTCGCACGGAAGCAGAAAGTGCGGTTGTCCAGAAGTTTACCTGATGTGGTCACTGCCGATGCCACTCATGGAACCAAGCGTTATAAGTGAGTCTTCTATCCGTACACATTTGCGGTTGTAACTTGAAGCCGTATCAACTTTTCATCACAGACTGGATGAGCCATGGACGATCCGTGATATATGGATATGTTCGGTGTGAACAATACGCTTCCCTGTGTTGTTTGTTTGATGTGATGTGATTGGGGGCCACACTCCTGTGAGAACATCTGTGATGGACAAAATGGCAGTCCAAATGCGACCAACACGAGTCGTGTTTGGATGCAACATAATGTTGTTATTTTCATGTTCAAGATGCCGTGGGGAAACACGTAAGTTGGTACAATCAACTCCAAAATCACCATTTCGACAAATTCACCTAGAAGTTGACACCTGTTTCATCGCATGGCTACTTTAGATAGCGTGAAAAAGTGAGGGAACACTGGTCCATTCATGGTCAACGTTCGATCAAGATGTTGTGTTAATCAAACATACAAACCCGAGGTTCATTAACCACCTAATTTGTAGTTGGCTTTTTATAAAGCCTAATTGGGCCACCCATGCACAATCAAGCGCCGTTCACTTCAGAAACTGAAAACACAACCATATGGAGAACCAAATTTGCAAATTAAGGAGCGCACTCGCCCACGGGGTTATTTAGCTACGGCCATCAGTCAACTTTGGTCCAACAGCGAGTGACTACTGCGTGAGTTTGAGATGCAATGCACCTACGGTTGTGACCGCGTGAGATGGTTAACGTCGACATGTAGGTTAAGAATATACTGTCTCGGTTGACGACGTTCGCCAGTCAACTGGTGTTGAAGCAACTCACTGGGCGTGCTCCCTACTGCACTGTAGACGACACGGCGAGTTCAAGGTGATCGCACCTTATGTAGTAGCCGTGAAGGTACACAGTACACGATGAGCATCGGTGATGGCACGTGTGAGTGCAATTTCAACCGGTCCATGTGGTCAACATGCATTCATATGTTGTCCGTCTTCAAAAATGTTTCCTGTTCATACAGTGGATCGTTGTAGACAAAAACCGCGTTTGTTCAGGACCATTTCTCAATTCATCGACGGCAGCTTGCCGAATACAATTTGCCTAAAAGCAACATGTTTCGCCCATGAGTAACTGGCTTTGTTACTAATCCATTTCAACTGGATTTTACCTGGTGTTGGCGGAGCTGCACAATGTTAATCCCAGAACAGGAAGCCGTATTTTCAAGGCTACTATGGCTTTCTTGCCCCAGTTCATCGCGAAAGCCAAGGCGGCCTTAAGACACACGGTCTTTCCCCTTGTTCCACCCTGCAGTGCGAAGCGGTCAAGATGGTAGAAAAGTGTTCACATGGGAGTGCTGCTTGGATAGTGTGGTGATCCTGTTAACATGAATGGTTGTCGACGCAATAGCGGCCGGCTGATTTTCCACTCAGAATGTATGAACAATGCTGTCATATTGCACTGCCCTTCCTGCACTGGACATCTGCAATCCCCCTAACCAGGTATGCTGTTATTTCATGAATTATTCCGTTCTACTTGCGTCCACCCCAAAAAAATTATTGTCTTCGACGTTTAACCAAAATAAGGATCCCATTGAGCACCAATAATTACTGATGACCCGGTTACTTCGGACGGCGGGTTTCGTGTTGTTCAACCGTTCAAGCGAGTCCAGGTGATGCCATAAACATCATTGGCTGCGGTAAGTAATGTCACACCTCTGAAGTTACGTAACGCTCATCTTTAGACATGCGTACATAGCAAGACGAGGACTTCTACTAAGGCAGAACGGAAAGCAAGAAGGTAGCAGAAGACCGCTTGGAATGATGGGGATATCGATGTACTTATGATAAAGGCATTCAAACATTTCCATTTTATTTTCACCTTAAGTTTTGGCGTTGTGACTACAGGTCGTACGCCGGCTGAGTGTCCAGCATAAACGTCAATGCATTCATCCATATGTCGTGGCATTGTGACTATGGGGTAATCTTTGGAAAACCTATGAAGTTCCACTTGCTGGGTGGTTTATGTAAATTCATAAGTTTATCCAGTTCCTGGCTACCATTTTGCCGAATCAGCTTAAGCCCATTTACAATGGGCAGTAGTTATGGCAGTTAGATCACAGGGGTTATGGCTCACATTGTGCCTGGAAGTCGCCTATTGCAGTCGTACCTACTTGCCCACGATGTCGCTAAATATCTGTTGTTTCCAATTCCACGCTTAAGATTAGTGTGCCACACAATTAATCGCATGCTTACTCCGACTGAAACAATGAAATTGAAGACAACTGAAGACATCTGAAGCCAATAAAGTTGATGTGCAAATCGAGCCAATGAAGCATTGGGTGGAAACTGGTCATATCAACGGATGCTACGTAAAACCACCCCGTGAATGTCATCGCTGCCCAAACGGGGCTCCGTCGTTGATCTCTAATCGAATAGGAGGTCAAAGGAAGCAGGGTGCCAGCTCATTGACGCTGTGCAGCTACATACGGAGTAGGTTCGATAAGAACACACCCACTAGGGACTGGTGGCTACAAACTATATGGACTAGCACCATCGTATAGGAGAAACAAGATTGCACAAAACCCAAAAGAGTGCAGATGTTGGGTGACCGATTTGTTCTTTGAAAAGCAGTTTCGATCGTTTCGAATGAAGGAACAGTTAAAATCAGTCATCAGTAAGAGAGAAATCAGCTAGTATCCTTAAAAATACTATATTTTCTTCTGTCGTTACATTAACGTTCGCTGTGATGTTTCATCTGATAGCTCGGTCTCCGTATTCAGTTGCATTTTTTTATCATCTCCTGCCGACCAGATGTCGTATAACCAATACACTTCATGCTAGTTCCTGTGAATGAACTTGTAGGCCGTTCAAATCAGATTCGTCGGTCTGTTCGTTTTTATCCGCTCCCTTCGTTACGTACAGTTTGAAACTTATTAACGTAAACGGACGAATTACGGCGCTGGATCAAGCTGTTTAAGCCCTCTATAGTTTCCCATTAATGAATGGTTCGCTAACGATTCAAGGTTCACAACGAGTTACGCGTAATCGGTCAATCCAAAAATGCCTTTCTCAATATCCAACGCAAGAGAAGATAATCTATCTTCGAAACGGTTAATGAGAAGACGCTCGTGACAACTGGATTTAATA
>LUCH01006918.1:0-12590 GCA_013368495.1 Paragonimus heterotremus
AGGAGCACCGACGTCCCCGGGGCCAATACGCAGATCGTCAACAGAACGAAGAAAACTTGAACGGCTTTTTGCTACGGTTGGAACAATCTTTGCAGGGTGATGAATGCAGTGAAGATGAGCAATCGTATTGCACTAATCAGTAGTAGGACCATAGCATGTATTTTGACATCGTACAAGCCACAGGAAGAATGCAGGAAGGATCATCAAAGTACAGCATCGCTCATAACAGTCCCTGCTACTCAATGGAACTGAGCATTGACGCCTGTGGTAGGCGAGACTGTCTGAGGCCGAATACTGCGTGCAAATGAGTGGTTTTGTTTCTGGTCTTGTTTAAATGCTTGACCCATGTATTGCTTTGTCGAATAAACAACGCTTGTGCCATCCGCGTTCTTGGATCACAAAATTTGTAGCACACCGTCAACGAACAGAAGATTAGTATGCTATTGGCAAGTATGTTATGACAGTAATTCGTAAGACAGTATTCATACCATGCGACGACTGTTATCATTTGTTGAACCACGCGTTCTCTGTTTCAAAAACTTGAGTAATAGCCACCCCCTACCTTTTCTTTCCTTCAGTTTTGTAGCTGTGTTGCATGTTGAACATTTTTTGCGGTTTCCAGTCAAATATGAATCCGTGTTTTTCTTCCTAATCTCACATGGAATGAATCAGTATGTACTCCAAGAATTAAATGCTTATTTTTTTAGTTTGCCACCACCTTTCTCTCAAGAAGAGAACTCACCAATGAGGTCATTACCTTTTCTCTCAAGAGGATAAGAATTTCAATGCCACACTAGACCGTTATCTGTCTAATCGACGTTGACCGTCTGGACCAAAAAGACCTCCACTCACACGAAATTTTGTCTTAGTTCTTTGGGTTTGCAGTGAATACGAGAAGTATGAACAAAACCACAAATGGTGTGGCTCAATTTGCGTGGAATGAATATAGAATCAACACGCTCTGTTCTGAGGTGTACACAATTACACGACAGACTAGTCAGGTTGCGTGGAATTTCACTGGTTGGACATCGATCACACAATTATATAATTGTCGTATTCTGCAGCTAATCTTAACTCGATTAGGGAAGTTTCATTCGTGACGGTCCGAATTATCAACTGCTTATCAAAGGAGTTCTTTTGAATAGAAAAGACAAGATGCACAATTTAAGGTGAATTTACTTCAAACACTTCTATCATTCATAAAATTGCGAATAGGATGAAACCATAATAACATTGTTTGAGCCAGATAGGTTAGTGAAAAATCGGTGCCATGGTAACAACGCACAAAGAATATACGGAAAAGATGAGAAAAATTTTCATTGATTTCATCCAAAAAGAAAAGAAGTCAGCATATCTTCATCAATAGTGTAAAGATGGATGTCTCTCTTTTTCCCATTACGAACTTCTCAAGGTGACCAAGATTAATAACACGACAGTATGGGCTCAGTGAACTTTCGTGAATAAGTCCAACAACGACAATAACTAAACCACTAGAACAGATTAGCTTTAAGTGGCATTAAGATATAACTTCGTAACAGGACTGACAGAACGGAATGTTAGACCGTCTACAATCACAAAACGCTATATTTCTTCACGTCGCTCAGGATACCCGGTATTCCAGCCCATTTTAACTGCAGGTAATTTTTACAGTTTTTGCATAATGATTGCTTATATCAAGAGGAATGTGTATTTCGACATTCTGTGTCAAATAGTTTGATCGAACATACATTTCGAACCGCCAGACAAGTATTTTTTGGATATCACGTTGGAACGGTACAAATCATAGTTACTTACATTGCAACTCCAACCAAGTTCACAGGGATCTGATGCGTGGTAGAACGTTAAGAACGAGACAATAGTAATTTGTTATGAACCGAAAGCCACAATGACTCGAGAAACCACAAAATGTGCATACGCAATCAAATTACAGGTTGAATTGTTTTTAAGAGAATCGAGAATAGTTTAGACTAGATTGCATTGTGAGACGGACTGAAAGCATGTAACAGTAGCTACCTATACAAACAGTTATTCAAAACTGAGTTGATCCAAAAACGTAAACACAAGACAGTCCAGTGTTGTCTGTTTCGAATCAAGAAATAACCACAGGTACACACTCGGAACAAATGGTGTTAAAACGACCGTTAAACGATTCAGATTCACCAGTTGTCTTTGTGAACGCCTAAAGATGCTCTTAATGTCCGAATGCTCTACTTGGCGTCTGTTACAGTTCCGAGCCACTGAGGTACTTATTAAACTCACTACAGTAAGCAGAGTTGACTGGTTAAACGCGTGTTCTGTGTGTATTTCTGGCCTATGGGTTCGTTATGTTTGTTGGTTCATCACCTGAATTCTCAACCGCTAAGTTTTATCACGACTGTACGATGTGTATTATTATCAACCACGACTGTGAATTAAACTCATACGAAGCTTATAACCGACAGACTTTTGAGTTCACAGGAACGTTCAAGGGAGAATGACAAGGGGTTTGTATTCCCTTCTTGGTGCTGATCGGAAAATATATTTTGTTAGATGTTCATACACGTAAACACAACGGTTTTGAATGTAGAAACTCCTTTGGAAAAAACATCACTCTGTGGCATTACAACGTATTAAAACGGCTTAGTGATACAACTGACAAACAAGCTGAAGGACAGCAACGAGAAACTCGCTGATCTACATACAGGCGGACATAACTGGTGGGCAAAAGCGAAGTATATAGTGCTCTCTACTCGGAAGTTCTCAAATTAATTAACGCCGTAGTAATAGAAGTTTGCTACTTGATTAATTCTAAGAACTCATAACCTTCAGTACTTTTGACAGAACTGTTAGGTACCGAAGTTTCGTTATCAAATGGTCAGTAATACAAAACGATTCATTTTGACTTCGATATGATGAGCAGGGAAAAAAAAGAGATTTCTTAATCAGTGAGTTCACCATAATCTATACAAGTAGATTTGAAGCAACCTTATGTTCGGATTTGGTATTTTGCTAACACACAAGTCAGGTGTTGACTGATTATAGGCCAAACGTTCAGAAATTTTCAATAGCCAAAATAGGTTACAGAAGTTCAAGATAGTATGCAATCGAAAATCTGCTTGTATGAGACATCAGCCAGTCCACGAGTTAATACGCCTATTTGCAAAGTGTGTGTTGATAAACCATGCTGGGTGCACGTTTTCTTCCACTTAAATGTCACTAAATTTGGGGCTTTTTTGAAGTCAAAATTCCCTTCGATGAACCTGTCGCACTCTCCCCCGTGACCCCGTCTAACTAGACGGGTGTTGTCGTTCTTCTCACAAGCAGCGTCTAAAAGTACTGATTTCCCCGCCCCGTCTCCCTCAGTCATTGAATCTCACTCACCTGCCCACACACACATTGTTATCTGTCACTCGCACTCTCCCCACCCTTGTGAATCTGTCGCCTTATGAGCCGCCGTGAAAATGTCGACAACTAATCGGTTTGCCCGAAGGCAGCCTACTTAGACGTATATCAGACTGAAATGGCTTCACAACGGATCGAGAAAGCCTATTTCCAGTGTGATTGGCTCCCATTTACTTGACACCAGCCATCAGATAAATCCGGGTGAAGCGTTCCGAGTAATCTACAAGGTTCGTCAATCCTGTTCCAGAGCTGTCAGAGTGCGAGTGTTAGCAACGACCGAGGCTATTGCTATCCGACTCCACAACCCTTGCCTATGTGCCCAAAAACAATTCGTACAAACCCTCCACCTCCCCTGGCCAATCATTCCACATTCACTTGAAACCCGTGTATGAGTGAACCATTCGACATTGATGAACGCATGTCTCATGACAGGCCAGTGTAACACTCGAACACTTTCACAAACACTCCAACCCTCCCCCCAGCAGACCGTGATCCGTACCGCTCCCGTGATTTTTCTTTTTTGATGACCTACTTGACACGTTATAATTTTCATATATAACTCGCACTTACCCTATGTAATTGTAACAGCCCGATGAGAATGACCGAAAGCAGCTGTTTGCAAAATTGACTTCTTATGAATTACTGATGAGTAGTCGGGGATTTGGTTAATTTCAAATTGAACATCACTCACAATTGATCGCAGCTGTCTTATGAATTCTACGGGAGTCTGGAGAGGGTATATCAGACCCATCCGATCGCATTTCGTCAGTTCATCCTTGCCTGTCGGTCGCTTGTGCTTGCAGTCTCCGTGCTTTTGGAGCCTTGACGGCCTATTACGGCCAAGCATTGCAACTTATCCCACGAACGCAAACGAACTGAAGTTTGTTTCTTGCAACTGTTTATGTCAACAGTACCACGTTTCCAAAGGCTTGATTTGGTTATGATATTTGGCGTCATTGGTTATACGTGCGTCACTCAACGTTTGCCGGAAGAACAAACACCAACCTAGTTATTATATCATTTGTATGGTATCTGCACCAAATTTAGTACGAATGAAGTCGAACAGTTTGGGCGTCGTGTTTAACATGTTACTGATAAATGGCGTGGATGGATAAACAATACCAGACACAGACGAGTCTTATCTACATCAGTTTCACTCCCACTTAGTAGGCAAATGATTAGGCCAATCAGTCCAGACGCAGCGCACAATGACCTAGCCACGGCAAATCCCATGTGATCTCTGTTCCTTTGTTAATGTGATTTCGATTACAACACTCCTGAGGAAGGCCACCCGAGTTGGTTGAAACGTAGAGTATTACAACTTGCTCACAACATTGTGTTATTCTCAATCCATTTATCATCAGTTATTATATCCTTGTAACTTTCATTGTAGAAAATATAAAACTGCTATTATTGTTCTTTCTGTAATGATATCGGAGTGACATTGTTGATGCACAGCTGTACAGCTCCCTCGAACACAACCGTACCTGTTCATGAATATTGTCCTAAAAGTTGCCATTGCAACTCAGCACTATTGTTTTAGTAGCTAAGCCTTCTTTTTCAAAATGAAACAGTTCGGAATGTGCGGGAAACCACAGGTTGTGCGCGTACACAGATTAGTTACGAATGCCTGACGAGCTCATTAAATCACAGTGGATTTCTTATGCGTGGTAGATGAAAGCTGTCGAGTGTTACTTCCTTAACAGACTATAATTACGAAAATTGCTTAAAGATCACGTTCACACCAAAGCTGTATGAGAATCTGCGCACTGCGGTCTAGACACAAACGAGTCCTCCAGGCAACACATCATTACCTGGTGGGTAAGCATTTTTCCAACTGCCACTGTGCAAAAAATAAGACAAGAATGAAATTTGGTTGGAATAGACTTGAATTCGATTGTATATAGATAGTTTTCGAACAACTCGGAAGATTCTGGACTGCCTACAGTTTGTTCTCAAAGAAGAGAAATTTGATGCTCTGCAAATAAATATCCGGTACATTGACAAACTTAATAGTTCATTTACAGGTATGATTAGTCACAGTTTTCCGTTTACAACAGACGTTTATGAAAAAAACTAGAGTCCGGCTGGACTCGAATCAAAGCAAGAAATAACATCTTCCTAAGTGATAAGTACTGTACCACATAAGTTCCAAAGTGATAGCGGGGTCGTAAATTTCTAATTTGTACTCAACAACTCCCAGTCTATTTGTATCCTATGGAAGCCTTCAAATGATACATCAGAGTAATTGTCTCAGCTAGGTTAAAAATGGTCAACTGCGCAAAAAACATATTTGAAACTGTCTACATATCAGTCATTCGCCCACGCAGAATAATATTCGTGTACCCCACCGGACACTGGCGTTGTGAGATTTTCGTTGATTAAACATTGTGTATCATATCGCTACTCGTCTATCCGCACTTCTTGTGCTTTGCTGACACAGCAGTAGTTGCCTGTCACAAACCAACAATATCGTTATAAAAACAGTTATTCGGTGGTCTTTAGATTCTTCTAGATCTTAGCCTTTACGTTTTGTTCACGATGGATTGAACGTCCTTCTTTATCTACGTTCATAATCCTAGCTATGTGTTCGAGTAATCCTTGTCTAATGCTGGAGAAGAAACACGAAGTGTTTCCATGTATGAAACTCGGAACATTTTGTTCAACGTTCAAATTCACAAAAGGGACTAACAGTAACTTCCTAAAAAGTGAGTTTTTGTTGTATACTGCAAGCTGATAAAATACAGTACTCAGGCGGTTTGTACCAGTTGATAATAGGTGGGTAATTTTGTTGACCGTCAGTGAAAATGATCTGGTATTGACACATGAGTGAACAAACACTATTCTATATGAGAAATTGCAGTTCTATCTAAACCACAAAAGTATAGTTATAGAACAAATCTGCGTCAAAAATGGTTTTTGAGTTATATCACTGAATTGGTACATATTTGTTGCGCTTTCTCAACTAAGTCTAAGAACATGCGTCTGTTTACATGCAACTAGTATTACCATCCCGTTATTTCCCAGTTAGTTCGGCTTCTGCAGAGGTTACCTACAACATAGCTAAAACAGGTACTTGCCACTCGATTTCCAAGTTCTTCCGGGTTGTTGCTTGGTTTGAACTGATTCACTGAACTGATTGAATACATCAACCGAATGAGAACCGTTAACGGGCTAGTACAAATGATTGGTGAGCAACACTCAACTGACAAGTAAATAAGTATTGTCCTCGTGTGAAACTCTTGAGTGTCTTTTAGTTAAATTTCATTCGATGCTAATATAGTCATTTCCCTCAGGATATTCTCAGTACTTACTATACACCAGCTGTTCCGTTTCAATCAAAGTATGCATTGGTATAACCGTAAATAAACCATAGATTAATGCAGCCGAAGTGATAGATACTTGTCTTGTGATTCGGGAAGAATAAGACAAGACATTCGTTTTTATTCAGAATTAGTTGACGTTGTACAAGAACAGCAAAGCTAACTGAAATTAATTTAACGAGTCACAGTCAAGTGCCTTTCACACGGAATTGAATAAGTGGTCACGTGCGGCGTGATAATTAACACCGCTGTGAACAAGCAAGCAGGATTCGAGGGAAACAGTGTGGAATGCATTATGTTTAGTGAGAGGAAGCAAATAGTTGAATTTGGTTGAATGCGTGAGCTTTTTTGTTGATTTTTAGGCACGCACAACTATGTAGCGGAATGATAGAACTAGCTCAGAATATCGATCGTACGGTTCGCAATAGAACCAAATTAGCGATCAGTCAGCTGTTAGTTTGTGAAATCTCGCTTCTTCACTGTACGTTTGCTACGTGTCCGATCGAGTTGAGACCAACGTATGCGCAACACTGCTGTCGATCATGAGTGGTTATTTACAGTAGCTTAACTGTAGCGGTCTCAGAAATGCCGGTTGTTCACATATTAACGGCCTTCAATCGATTACCTGCCACACATAATGAACATTTTGGTAGATGAGAATGAGGGAATATTTATCAACAAATTGAGCCATTACACTTTGTCAGTTCACCAGAATGCTACCGGTTTCGGATGCGGTTCCATGCTTGACCTCTTGACTACCGTCTATCCTCAAAGCTTATTTTACTCTGAATTGTTCTTTCATTCAATCTGGCCAGAGTTGACAGTGATAATTTCCGATCATAGGTTACAGCTTATTGAAGTTGCAGAATGAATTTTTAGATTTCAACCAAGAATTTATCCCCAAGAGATAACGCGGACAAAGCTTGTTGCTGTTGTCAAACTGGCTCATTCCGTGAATATGAATACCATTTCAGTGTACAGAAACAATTTATACTACCCAGATGCAACAGACCATATTAAAAACCATGGGTCAAGTGATAACTATAGATCATTAACCCGAATGCAAGAAATGTTACTCCGGAGAACAGTACACAATTTATCTTCTCACTTTCGTGTTCAAGTTTATCAGGAAGACGAATTGTCTTATTTTTCTTTAAAGAAACTTTGCTAAAGAAACTTCACTAAGCTTGATGGCCTTCCTCCTCTCAAGTACAAGTTGGTAACCGAAAGCCTGCCTATTCACTACTACAGATCATGCCGTTCAAGTCCTACAAGTCCTACAGTAGTCTGCCACAGCCAGAATTAGAACTTCGGCCACTCTTTCATGGGGTAACTGTGTTGACCACTGCGCAATTGAGCTCATATTAAGCATAACGGAGCCATAATTCTTAAGTGATCAGTCACAATGTTTATGATTAATGCACAGGTTGTCGGAATTCTTCGGAAAAAAACGCAATAATCATCTTGTTAAATTCGGTTGATGATTTGTACTCAAAAACAAATACTATGTGCTGATGAGTAGTAGGGAATGTTGATTTCCATATAGATTGAACATCATTCACAACTGATCGCAGCTGTCGCATTCCCATAAACTTTCCAGTCGGTCCCTTTCGATGTTCACTCTATATGGAAATCAAAATCCTCTGTTACTCATCAGTAATCAAAATACCGCTCAACAAGTTAATGGTTTCTGTGTTTTCAACTTGGAGAGAAGTCCTAATCGAGTGGTCATCGATTGGAGTTCACAGACAGTAACTGTGTCTACCCTCGAGGTGATCGGGCAACCTGATCATTATTTACAAGCGGAAGTGGCAAGGATATGCACTGCTGACGAGCTCTAATGAGAGCGAAACTCGAGTCCAATGCTTTTTTCGAAATGGGCCGACTGGAAAATTCTGTGGGAATGCGACAACTGCGATCAATTATGGGTGATCTTCAATCTATATGAAAGTATTATGTATATGGCAGTTTAGTCGTACCCGACGTGAGGTCAGTGGCGTAGGGACCAGTACGACTGCCTAATCTTAGTCGGTTCAAGAATATGCGGCAATGGCCACTTCTATGTCGGATAAATCCCCTATCCCCATCAGTGCTACTGTGATTATGATCATTTCAACTGATAGTCCGGCAAGTTAAATGAAAAACCGATTATGGAAATGTAGTGAAAAAGCATCCAATAAAACACAATATTGTCCAACGCGCTAGTTACTATGCTACGCGTAGGCTTGCGTTTATGAGTCAGAATTCCAGCCCACAACACCCCCGGTTTCCACTCATACGTCATGTGCACTTCTACCCTGTATATATGTGTGATCAGCGCTTTCTACCGGTCGCCCACACTGTCCCCGATCCGCTCACTGTGGGTTTTTGGACGTGCCTTGTTGCCGCGTTGACGTGTTCCGCCGAGTGTTGGAATACTCGCACCTCCGGCTTGATGATTCACCACAGAAAGTCTGGGCTTCGGCTGGATTCGAACCAGTGAAAAGAGTCATGCATTTATACTGCATTTGTCTCGGCAACACAATCACAGCATTGACTAATTACATGCTGAACACTTACGTTGGTGGATTCTAGTCTTACCTACTTGAGTAGTGCTGCCTGAGCAGCCGATAACGTGGATTGTATGACGGATTCCGTATAACAGTGGTTTACGTGGATAACTGAGTCTAACTGTAAACTAAGTTCCCAATGTTGGTTCTCAGCCCAGCTGATAGAAGACTTACCACGTAA
Source organism: Paragonimus heterotremus (assembly GCA_013368495.1). Taxonomy (NCBI): domain Eukaryota; kingdom Metazoa; phylum Platyhelminthes; class Trematoda; order Plagiorchiida; family Troglotrematidae; genus Paragonimus; species Paragonimus heterotremus. The sequence continues at coordinate 9,435 of LUCH01006918.1, forward strand.
AATTATGCTATTTCTGCAGCCCGTCTCTGTCACGTTACTTATGTGTGTTGTTGTGTGTCAGTACTTTCCGTTCACAGCGTTGTACAATTTCGACTGTTATTATTACTGTTGCGACCTCAAAAGACGACTGGCATGAGAATTCGCTTATAATGCAAACTTCTGTATAGTTCATGTCAAAAATCAAACCACTAACGCGTACACTCACCTGCACGTCAGATATGCATTCACATACATTGGGTGGTAGTACGTTGTCATTCCCTTCGGTAAAACTTCCGCCATAGAGCGCATACACTATTCTGATAGTCTATTCTTGTCCACCGTCTTCCTGGCGTTCGGAGCTTGCTCTTTTGTTCCTGACTGCCGCATGTGGGTAATATACTACTCGTGAGTAGCATACTACTCACAACAAAACTGCCTGTCATACAACAGTACTACTGCTACAGACGCAGTTTCCACCACCTGTCAGTCGCCGCACTGAACATCGCTGGACACGATAGATACTTCGTTTGTTCATGGTGATGAAGACAGGCAATAAACTGTTTACCTGGTTGATGGTAACCATGAAAAATAGAATGGAACGAGAAAACAAAACCGAAGTTTTACACTAACCATTTGTTGAACATCGAAATGTCAAAAATATTTTTTTTCTGATTTATGTTTTCCAGTCTCAGTCATTCATCTTCAGTCACCAGTGGAAATACCCTATCATAAATGTGTTTTATCGTTCAACATTGATGTTTCATCATATTTTGGACTCAAATTACGTTTGTTTTTCCTCGTTACCATGGCTTCGGTGTCCGCCGAAGAACGTGACAATAACTACTTTGACATTTTCCCTAAGATCTGTTGCTGTGTTTTAAGTATTCTCCCATCGCCCTCAGTTTTTGTAACATGTGATGACCGCATTCACAACCTGGATAATTTGAAACTGTGTGATTAAATTAAGTTACTCCAAAATTGAATATATCGCGATAATCAACATGCAACAGAAACTTTCACAAGTTTACTTTCAAGTTGTCAGGGTTCCACCCTCAATTCCGTCCTCACTAATGTGTTCAAGGTCAGGTCTTGGAAGGCATTTACTCAGCTGAAAGCAGAAATTCTGTAAATCTCGAAGAGCAACCTTGCACTAAATAGTGATTTGCATGTAATGACCGGAAAATACAAAAGATATTGATTGTCACGAAAATGACAGTGAAGACCTAGGAAATACCGTCATTGCGAATCGGAGATCGTAGGAGATATGAAGGCACTTCAGTGAGCTGAGTTGAAAAGAAAGCTCACCGTGTTGTCTAAAACCAACTACCTATGTTATTGTTTCGTATCGTGCCATTGTGTCAAAAACTCCTAACATTTAGTTATTTTTAACGGGGTACGATAGTAATATATTAAGCTAAACCCCATTTGCTGTTCTTTTAAAACACCCCAACGATTTCCTATACCTCTTGCTTAAGGTATCTGTCCACATTCCTGAAGACCATCTGACTTCCATGTTTCTCAAAACTGCAGATGAACAGCACAAAACTATTTAGTATTAGTGGAGTACATTACACTTACTACAATGTTTTCTAGTTTCTTCTGTATTGAATTTATCAATCCACCTTATCGATCTTCCTCTGAATCACACAAAACGAAACCTAAATCATGCATCTATCAATCGAGTCAAATTTAGTATCAAGATTCACTCATGTCGCCTCGGTTTGTGGTTTCTCTAACTTCCAAATTTAAGACACCTAATGAAAGTGAAGTTTCGAACAAATGTCTTCACTGTCTCTTTTATTTTCACCACTTAACGAGTTTATCTCGAAATTCGGCTAGTGGCAGTGAATTGTTTATTGGACATTGTGTTCTGTAGCTAACACGCCGCCAGGGGAAATCAGGGAACTGGCATCAGTGAGACATTTCTTGTACACAGTCCAGAAGAGTTTAGCTATGCTATGTTTGCCCGTTAGGTAAGCCGTTCGGTCTGGACACTGGATTTTGTTGCCAGGTTCAGAGTTACGGCCTATACTGTACGTTACAACGTTTGAGCCTCTTAAAAATTGCCCAGGCGATGTTTGATGAGTACAGAGCAAAATGGAATAATCGCGAGGATGTCTAAACCCATTACTATCGCTTTTGTACTATATGTTGCACTTCTGGGAAGGAGATACTTGGGTACGTAGACGAACTAATATTGTAAGCCTGCTTAAGTCCAACAAATTTAGAGCACAAATAAATTAGCTCGGGGCTCTGATCAACTGTCAAAGGAAATTACCTTGTTTTAAGCCTGTGAAGTCAAACACCTGGAGTGCGCCGTGTCTAAACCTCTGCACTGGTGCTATGCTGGAAGTCACGTAATTTGGTATTGGCCGATCGATCGATCAGCTGTGTGGGAGAAAGTATCAGCCTCGACTGTCCGAAATCAGGATCATATTGTGTCCAACGCGCTTGTTTCGGGTGTGCGTTCGTGATATATTCCGAGGCCATACTCTCAATCGCCCTGTAGGCCCGCGCTTTAAACACTCAGGCGGGTCTGAACCTGTTGTGGACAATCTATGAGCCTCTGGGGGAACCTAACAAGATAAAACTCGATCGCAGCTTAATACTGCTATAATCGGGCGAGCACCGCAAATTGTCCCATGATATGAATATTCCTTGGCGTGCACACAGGCTGCACAACGTTCGTTTGAGATGCATGTGTTATTCCTTGGTAAAATATATGTTCCTACAGCTGAAGCAACTAAGTTAACTAGTCCGAGGTTTCTTCAAGCTAATCATATCGATAAGGACCCTACGATTAGGTTAACGAATGGTGTGACGAGAACGTGGAACGGATCTTTTATTGTGTTGGGCAGTTAGTATAAACCGTAACCGTAATGACACGTAACTCGATTGTTTACAAGGCATAGACATTTTGATGCTAAACGTTTGAATATAGAGACAGCTATTTTTAGTCGTTAGGACACTTCACCTAACATTAGTAAGCTTCATCCAAATTCCCTTAAAGGATTCGCGTTAACCTACAATGGTTGTATCGCAGTTAAGCAAAAAAAAGAATTCCTAATGTATTGTTGTTAACGTTTATGATGATGATGATGATGATGATGATGATGATGATGATGATGATGATGATGATGATGATGATGATGATGATGATGATGATGATGATGATGA
>LUCH01006918.1:12755-39916 GCA_013368495.1 Paragonimus heterotremus
TGATGATGAAGATGATGATGATGATGATGATGATAATGATGATGATGATGAAGATGAAGATGATGATGTTGATGATGATGATGATGAAGATGATGATGATGATGATGATGATAATGATGATGATGATGAAGATGAAGATGATGATGTTGATGATGATGATGATGAAGATGATGATGATGATGATGATGATGATTTCCATGTACTTGTGACCTTTGCTTTGCTTTTATTTGTGGGAGATCGCTCATCGAAAAGAGGACTCAAATCCAACTCATTCGTGCCTGACATGTAAATTGGATCCTGCATTCCTTTCCAAAATAATTATACAATCGTGTACTTATACACTATTTCTTTGATACATAATTCTTGCGTCTTCTCCGGTCTTGCAGTTGAGTCAGTGAGTAAATAACACACTTCATTCGTATAGCATTTTTTTCATGCTGGCTATCACACCAATCACACTCATGCATGTCCCAAACAAAGCAATAATAACACGTAACAGTTTGGACAAAACTCCAAGATGAGACCAGAACAAATAAAGATGGAAAATGCATGGAAAAATTAATTCCAACAGAGACCCTGATATAGCTCCTATAAAACTGATGATGGCTGCAAATCTCGGCACCAAAACAGCCACCAGCAATATACTGGTGAAACAGGCCAGACGGGTTGATATAAACCATACTGTATAGATTGACAAACACGCCCGTTTTGACAGAAACCCCCGTCTCACGAAGGTGCTCACAGATGTGTCGATTTGTTCGCCAAGTATATAGAAAAACAGTGGAATGCAAAACAACATGGTGATAATTACACACACGTTCATAGCAGTGTGGAGGCCAGGTCGATTATTCATGCTGTCTGCAATTGATTCCGTCACGTGACTTCCCAGAACAAGCGAGCCGAATATTCCGAAAACCACTTTAACTGCTCCCGATATGCCAAACGTGATTTTCAGTATTCGCGGATACTGTTCTGGACGTCGCAAAGCGCCCTCGATTCCGGGCAATGCAGCATGTGCGCAAAAAGAGAAAACGAAGATGGTCAGACTGATTGGCAAACAGTTCAGCTTTGGAGGTGGCAGATAGATCCCATCTGTAAGGCTTCCGTGTGCCTGGAGCGCACAAAACGTAATTCCAATAAGAACACAACAGTGTAATCCTATCATAGCGGTGATACTGAACCAGGCGATTATGTTCATCCGGGGGAACATTATCAAAGGCAAAGCAATACAACTTGCAAGCACAGTCCAGTACCCAACTGGCCATTGTCGGTTCATTAAAGGACCAAAGAGAGAAGCGGCGGATTGACCGATTAGCAACAAATAGAGCACACAAGCTCCGAACATGTCTGCAAATATTACAAGGCTTGTGAATCGATTTCCACCATAAGGAATTACATCATTAGCGATAGAAGCCAGTGTTGAACGTATGCGGTTTCGTTTCATCCACCACTCTGTTGTCCTGTTAAGTGATACATATATCAAAATGAGGCAGTTTTAGCACAATTTTGTTTCGTGCATGCGTGTTACATAGAATGAGTGAATAAACAAGTGACTCGTAATTATACAAGAGAATGAGTGAAAAACGGATTAGACATCATGTGCTAGTGATCGTTTGAAACTAAAACAATTTCCTTGGTACTAAATACATAAGTGGGCTTTGGATTTCAATCATCTCAATAGATAAGGTGCCTGACTGCACACTGAAACCTTTGAATGGTTGTATGTCAACAGATCTGTGTGGTTTATGGGCACTTATGAACTAAAATTCGTCTACCATTAAGAAGTTTTTATGACTAGCTACATGGGAATATATTAGGCCCTCAATAGTTCGGGTACTTCTGTTTTCATATCAGGTAACTATCACATCAGTTATGTTATAGAAATGTGAATACAGCATAAAACGAGGAACACTGGACTGAAAAACATTATCTGAGATGTAGTGTCGATCGCCTGATGACTCGCAGTTACACTGATACTGCTCACGCGGGCCGCTTAGTCGTCGAACTGAGCCACCAAAATGACTGATCAAATTGCTGAATGTAAGTAAAATCACGTTATGTTACTTTGCCTAGAAGAATGTAAAGTACGGTGAGCCACTACCATCTCTATGCTCTTTTGGGGCAGATGGACTGCCTAATAATTAAACCACTCGGATGGTACGTGTGATTAACAATCCTGACGCTTCAAAGAATGGCACCTCATCAGAATATGACTAGTAACTGGAACTGGCCTTCCTCAATTGTTTTCCACACACAAATTCTGTTAGTTGTTTCCCTTACAACTCATCGTTTACTGTTAAATCAAGTTGCCTTGAATTATGACATGACAATTCAGCGTAAGGTGGCATGACAACCCATCACATAAACCACTCCTGGTGTTGATGACCACTCTTGCACGCAGTCGTACATATGGGAAACAGAGTTATCTAAAGTCTAAGTGATGTAAAGTGTGATGATGGATGACAGGTTGCACTGATAATTATAAGGTGAGTAGTCGAATATCGCCCGAAATACTCAGTCGTTGACAGCAACCATGAGAGGTCGTAATACATATTATTCCGGCTCAATTATTCCATGTGCTGCTTCTGCGTTTGATGACGTAGACTTAACATCTAGTGTTGATTTATGTACCGAGCTGATGTAGCTGGATAGGTCATTGCCAATGATTCTGAAATTATCTTTTCTGCTGACACGGGCATCCGTGTGTGTTCAGGACAAATGAAGAGTCGCGATAGTTTACCGCAATCTATTCGACCAAGCGATTCTTGTCACATTCCGAGAAATGAATGACCCTAGTTAGCATCCTTGCATAGCGAAGCAATCAATAAGTTAACAGAAACCTATTTCATTCACCTGGACAAACCCTGTACAACGAACACCATCCATATGGGCACAAGCACAGGTAAGATGATACCACTAAAGTTGTTCATAGATGCATGTCGGTCATTAATTGTGTTTCATCTGTCTGAGGCCAGCTGAACAATGCTAGCAGATTGAGAGGAGCATGAAAGATTAGTATTTCAACATTTGTCTCCATATCTTATCTCCATATGTATGTAGCACATGTTTGACCTCGATCGAACTTGTTAGATATTTTGTTCGCTTCGACCTGAAAACAAATTTTCATACAAATGTTATGTATTTGACTTGGTGATGAATAACTGGAAACGAATTTCTTCATTACAACTTTTTTCTCTGGTGACTACTCTGGCGTTTTTTAATCATTTTCGAAACAGTTTAGTTTTCTTGATATCTCCACATAGAGACATTAAAATTTAAGAAAACGTTCCGACCCTGAGTACTCTCTCTTGTCGTGTCCGCTGCGGATAACTGTTCATGTCGTAGGCGATTTCAGAGAGCTAATGGTGTTCGAACAAGTCACCTATGACAGAAGTAACAACTTAGTTAGGACATGCCTCGAATAAGACAAATATGCATACTTGTAGTCGTATGAAGCCCAAGGGGTTGATGAACGTAGACGCTGGAGCATCATTATATATATATTGTGCTTTCTGTCGAAAGCACTGATATCGATACTCAAACAGTGCATAATCCAGACCAGTGGAAGTTCCTAGCCTCACTCATTGACTGCTCGGACGGTCACTGACGTAAATCGTCCATCCTGGGGACGGTGTACTCAGCCGTGGTAAGTGCGCCTCGGCTTCTGAGAACAACCTTGTTAATGGAAGAAATGACAGGACAAGGACAAGCAGTTTGGTTCGCAGCTAGCTCATAGTTGCCCACTGGGATCAGATACCATTCAGACAGACTAAGGAACATTAAACCAGACTGGAGACAACTGCGTACTATCATAATACCCAGTGCAATTGCTCTTGTTTTTTGCCCCAGTTAACCTTAGTACAGATGCCGAATCCAATCCGGGAGTTAAACAATACACCAACTCGGCACCGTTCCAGTAGAGTATAACGGCCTCACAGTAAACTATAACATACTGACTTAACTCTTCTCAGTCGATGAATCTCTCCATGTAGATTCATCTGATATGTTTACTGTAAACAGTGAAACTGCCTCCTGGTATTTTGTTTACATCAACACGGCTTGACTCTAATAAACTGTAAGACCTTCGAGTTCTCTGTACTTGACGAAACCCAATTATAACAGGCATCGCGGAGGCATAGTATAGGAAATAAGTGCAGGAAGGCGAACTGTTCAATCCTGGCATAATAGTTTTGTAGTGATAGAAAATCGGTAAAAGAAGTGATGTGGCTCACACCTAAAGACCTCAAATATTCGTGATGGGATGCTGCCGAATCTTCATTCAAAACTCCACTTGTTTGCTGGGTGATTAATGGACCGCATTTTGTGTACGGGGATGCCGACACGATATTGTACAACGCTGTGCGCAGAATACTGTCCTTAGGTTACAGTCAAACTTTAAAAACATGTTATTTTACTCAAACGGAAATTAGACTTCACGAACCATTTAGTCAATGCTGTAACGTCTTCCCTGCTGGGGATTTTTTGAAGCAGTAATGGAAACGTGACTAGCCGACCACTTCAAGAACCATACAAGGTGAGGTGGGAGGTAGTCCAGGCACTACAGCTTAACTGGCAGCATAAATCCAATTGATCATGGTGACCACTAGATAATTGAACTCGGCCATCTACATGGAACTAGACAATAAATTCTTCAAAATGGGGATCTGAAGGTCAACCTCGTGACTAGTTTTGCAGGACTGAAGACAGTTCAACAAGACTGAATAGCTTGAGTCCTTCACCACACTTGACCTAAATAGTCACTGACAGCTCACCGTTGAGGAAACCGCCGAAGCCATGTTCCAGTAAAGTATCTCCGATCTAGTAGGAAGCACAGACACCTGAGAAATAGAACCAAGCGTTGAAACGTTGAAACGTACAGCCTTGAGCAGGTACCGACTAGAACGAACTGAACTTGCGTTTGTTGAGTGTCAGGTGACGCAACTGTGAAGGTTGTGTTACTTTACGACAGCGAGACTTGGTAGCCCATGGTAGAAGACTTGAACCGTCTTCAGGTATTGGACCACCGATGTTTACGTCCAATCGCTCGTGTCAGGTGGTGTCAGCAAGTAAGCAGAGGAGGTTAGGAAGCAGGTACATGGTAGTGATTATCAAACGAGTTCTTTCGTTCACTCCCTAAATTTGTATAGACTTAGATGGTAAGGTCATATACTTAAAGATGCCTGCTAGTCGTCTGTCACACCGAACACTCTTTACCGACGCTGTGGCCGCTTGGCGTAAGGTGCAAGATGAACAGACGATGACCTGGAGTAGATAATTGAAGTCGTTCACGAAGGGGTCGGTCATTGTAAACCGTGTTCATCTCCCGGCCTGGGGTCAGCGAGACTCACACAGTCGGTGGCTTGAGACGTTAGGTGAAATGCCGGCTAATCGAGCACAATGTCGTAAATGTTGTCGTTGTTTGGCTGAGTTGTCTGTACAGTGAGTACATTTAATAACGCGGGGCAATAAAAGTTAGGAGGAAACTGTCTTGCTGATGATGCCTTACTTTCGCCCAAACCACGGTCTTTTTTTGTAAGGCGCAGGCAACTTGATGTTGAATGCTTGAATGTAGACAAAGCTATTTTTCAATAGACAGGTCTCTCCCCTTTCCTTTCTTTTTTCTTCTCTCTGTACAGGGTTTACTTTTTTCCTTCATGATTGGGTGGCTGTTAAGCACAAGTCTGAACCACTGATGTGTTGCTGTCTATGATGATTATGACGGCTACCATCAGACAGCACCGATTTCGCTATTGACGCGGTCCTGCTCAAAAGCTGGAAATGGATCCAAAGCTCTTTTATCGTGAGAATGGGGCACGCACAATTAGTGGGGTTGATATTTCGTAACTGCAAACCTCTGGTGGGTTTGTCAATACAAATGCAGAGGTGGTCAACACTCAAGGTAAACGATACGTAAGTTTGAAAAAGGTTACTTATGGGTGACTTTTGGGTACATAGGTAACAACTTCACTTAGTTAGCCAAAATATCACTGTCACAAATCAGAATCAAACTAGAGAACATACTAACTCACAAATCATTTGATCCTGACTTAATATATATTGTCGTCTTGAAAATACGTGCCATTAAAATAGTACAACCGCTCGGAACACATTTTAATCGCCCCTTGTCAGCCGACCGTCTACTGTTAGTCTGGAAACAGTTCACAACCATACCTGTCTCCAAAAGCGGATGCAGAAGTGACCAAGCCAGCTATCGACCAATAGCATTGCTGTCAGTGGTCTTCAGATTAATGGAGAGTTTGCCAGGCCACTCTCTCCCGGCCAAGGTTAAGCACCTTGAACTTATCACCAAGGAGCAGCGTAGCCTCCACTAGGGATACTCATGCATCACGAATCTTCCGATTGCTCATGACTTTCGGATGGAGGCTGCTGACGCAAAACTGGCCATAGATGTGGTATATCTTGATTTTACCGAAGCCTTTGTTTGGGTTCATCACTCCATCTTGCTACGGAAACCCCATAGTTACGGCCTGCATGAGCACTAACGTGATTTAAGGACTATCTACTCAACCGTAGGTTCAACGTCAAGTTACCAGGTTTGTGCCTTGTCAACGGCGGCTTCTCTTAAGGACACCTGTTATTCGTTCTTTTTAGTTTTGAACTATTCAGGCAACTCAAGTCACCGGTGCTGCCATTTGCCGAAGACAAAACTCTGGCGAGTTCTAGACTGCTCGGAAGATGTGATAATCGTACGGAAAGATTTCAGCTGGTCAAGCCAGTGGTCCGTAGAAAATAACTCGACGTTCTGTGGCAGCAAATTTGGGGTCAATTACAGTACTTGATCAAGCCAGTTTATCACCATCATCATCATAACAGTCGTAATCCTGACCAGAAGGTATTGTGACTCGTGCTGCCGCTCACCTCAACAGTGACGTGGAATATCCCAGAAGAAACGTCGCTAAAAGTGCTACAGTGTAAAAATAATAAAAATATTAGAAGACTAGACAGCAGAACTAGAAATAGTATGAATACAGATATGCCACTGACTACAGCACACTGCTATCTCCAATAGCGTTTCTAACCATCGATTCGAGTGATCACGATGACCCCACCCAAGCAGGCGACACCTACCAACTCTGCTCAGTGGAGCAGTCAGGGTCTTCACATGTTGTGATCACGTTGTTGATTGGCTACCACTCAGTTTTACCCGTGTTGGTAGTTACAGTATATAATGCCCGGTTTGGAAAACGCACAACGTACGTGACCAAACCACCACAGGCTGTGTAACGTGATTACTCGACCAATTGATCGCGCATCCCGAGCGTTCCGGAATGAGCGCAGGCGAACGACTGTATTGCTCACGCGATCAGTCCATTTAGTGTGGGCTAACTGGCCTAAACATCGATGGTCAAACACAGGAAGTCTGTTGATATCTTACTTGCGAACAGACCACGTTTCCGAACCACAGAGCAGAACAGGGGTATTATACACCCTCCCTTTCAGCGACAACCGAACGTCTTTTCGACGCCACAGTTGACGCAGTTTGGCAAAGGCAACTCGTGTCTTTCCTATCCTCGCTGAAATCTCATCAGCAATGTTACAGGCTGACAAGATAGTGCTACGGAAGTATGTGAAACTGTCCAAAGTCTCAAGTGGGTTATCCGTACTAGAGACGGTTGAATTAGAAATGCTCCAGTCTCGAGAAAGCACTTTGCATTTTGAAGGTGTGAAGCGCATTCCATACAAACCAGCCCGGTCACTCACCTTTCTCAGCATGGTTTACATGTCCTCTGCAGAGGGGTTAAATAAGACAGTGTCATCCGCATACTCCAGATCAGTTAACTCAGCGCCAGAAAGAAAATCAACACCAAGTTCACTGGATTCCCGGAGTGCACCCTTCAGAATGTCTTCCGCGACAAAATTGAACAGGAAGGGGGAAATCGGACACTCTTGACGAACACCACTAGAAGTGATGAACGCCCGAGACAGTTGTCCATAAACTCCCACTCTGCTTACACAGTGGATATACAGTGATCTCAGCAAATTCACGTATTTCTCTAGCACTACCTTGCGGAGAAGAGAGCCCTAAAGAACGTTATGAGCAACTGAATCGAAAGCAGCCTTTAGGTCCAAAAAGACCACGACTGTCGGCTGTCTGTAACAGTGCTTGTGTTTCAAGATCCGTCGCAAGGTAAAAATATGATCAACATACCCTCGACCGGATCGAAATCCTGCCTGTTTCTCACATATCTGGCTTTCTCTGGGCTTAGTGAGCCGACGTAAAATGAGGCCAGTGAGTAACTTGGACACAACAGACACCAAACTGATGCCTCTGTGGTTGTCACATAGACTTCGGGCCCTCTTTTTGAAAACGGGAATCACTGTTGATAGGCACCAATCACGAGGTACCTCTTCAGTTTCCCAAATTGTCTGGAGGAGTTTCGTCAGTTCTGATACCAACCTCTCCCCACCATCCGTGTAAAGGAGAGGGAAAATCTGGTTCAAGAGACTTATTACGCTTCAATAACTTGAGCTCCAGGACCACTTCTTCTTCGAACGATGGACTGTCTGGAACGCAATACATTACCGTTCGGGTCCCATCGTCTACATTGTCTGGTTGAGGTCAGTTGATCTGCTCTTCAAAATGTTCAGCCCGCCTGTCAACTCGGCGCGATTGACTGGTGATAAGCGATCCGTGATTTTCGAATATGGTCTCAGTTACACCGACTTGGTCAGTACATCCACGGATCAGCGAAATAAACCTCTTTCTATCCCCAGATAAAAAGTCACGTTCCATTTCTTTCGATTGTTCCACCAAGTATTGCTCACAGCCTTTGCGCAAGCTTCTAGTCAGCTTGCTTTCAAGTTCTTGACGGTCGTCATCATATTCAGAACCAGGTGAGATCGAGCGACGTTTGTTCATGAGGTTTATCAACGTGATGGAAATCCATTTCTATCGCAACTGAACAGCTCCTTCGGAATGTACCTGTTCACACCATGCTTCCATAGCTGCGGCGGCTTGTTCCGAGCGTTCGTTATGATTACTCACCTGACTGGAACTGTGCAACTTGTTCACCAACGCATTCTGGTAAGGGTTCTGTACACTCTCATTGTTCGAATGCCAGCCAAGTACATTGTATTTACGAGCGTGTACTCTCTGGACAAATGACAAAACAAGACGGGCACGTACAACAGCATGTTCCCAGTTTAGGTGGTTGCTCCAAAATGAACGACAGTGACGCTACCTGTAATTGACTACTATGCGATCGTGTTTTGTCCATGGCTGAGAAGCACACGGAGGTCTCCATGAACACAGTGCCTCTTCCTGTGTTGAAATGCGGTGTGGGAAATGTATTGACTGTGGGATGTGCACAGCTGTCTCAGTCTCCCACCATCGCTAGTGCGTTGTATTCAGACACCAAAACATATCTCCCAGTCGCTCCTCCTCTGAAGAAGGACGACCAACCTGGCCAGTAAAACCTCCGGCTAGTATGATGCCATCAGAGTGTTCAGTCTGCTTCAGGAGGTCAACGAGAACGTCGTTGAATGCATCTTTGGTAGGATCCGATCAGCTATCCGTTGAAGAGTACGCCGATCTAATGAATATACAACACTTCTGATCTGCGCTGACAGACCTAAGCTACGTGCACCAAACTTAGTACGAATGAGGTCAAACAGTTTGGGTATCGTATTTAACATGTAATTAACTAATGAACTAAGAAGAACATAGTGTTACGAACAAATTGTAACACACTACGTTTTAACCACCTCGAGTGGCTTTCCTCAGGATTGTTTTGATCGAAATCACATTAGGGGTTAATGTGAGGTAGACAGCTGTCTCCTCAGCACTACATACTCTGATAAACCGAATACACGGTTCTTGAAAACGTGTCTGGACGGCAACTCAGCCCGGCTTAAGAGTAAACACACAGGTATTCACTAGATCAAGTAGTCGCAGTCACCATGATTGGAGAAAAGTAGGCGAGCTACGTGTCTTAACTGTTTCATGTTCGGGAAGAAAGTAGTCAATGAAGTTTGTCATAACTGGCTCGCAGTAGCTTTCCAGCCAATGCACCTTCCGTTTTTATCATCTGGTGACTGGGGTCACACGTGTCTCAAGTGTTTAATGCACCTTAGTCAACAGCCAGAAAGCGTATTTAAGAAGATCACTAAAAAAATGGTCAGTTAAGAAGTCAACTCGCTTCTTCTAAGTCTTAAATTAACCACATCAAGGTAACATATTATCCGTCACTTTGTTACAGGCCACTGGTGGACTTTGGGTTCTAGAGTTTCTCATTGCCATGACTACGCATGTGAGTGATTCTGTTTCGTCTGATGCAGTGTTGCTCAGTTTCACACCAAACTGTCATGCTTATGCACACCAAAAGCGACCCAACCGATGAATGTTGGAAGACTTTTTTTTCCGGGAGAAGCGTTATGTCAGAAGTGGTTGTCTGTAAATCAAGGAAGTCGGACACGTGTTCCATCAGCGGTCTGCCTGTAAGGACGCACAACTCGTGTTTCTACCATATCGGATCCTGTTTCCACTCTTGTAGTTTGTTAACCTGAAAAACACCAGCCTGATCACAGGAACCACCGTAAACCGTCCTATGAACTCAAATAGAGCACATCACAATCACGGCTTTTTATTCGATCTGAAGTCACAGAACCTGTTGAACAATGTCTTGTCTGTCGATGAGTTGCTAGTCCCACAATGCTTCCTAAACATCACATGTTTACGATGGTTTCACGAAATTTGTCTATCTATGGCCCTGCAGAGCACAACTGTGTGCGTGGGATCAAATGTGTAGATGAAAAAAAACCAATCCACGACATATTTCGGAAACTTGAATGACTGATTTGCACCACAGCCACTTCTACTCCTATCTTGCAATAGAATAAGTGAATGGTCACAACATAGAGTTAGTGCCATACCCCATATGCGTGACACATTTCTTGAGTACAAAACTGAAAAGTGATCATGATCTGTAGTTCTAACTAAACGTCTTTTAGACTACGTTGAGTGCAAAATGGTTGGATTTTTTCATGCTGGATGCGCAAATTGATTTGCAAAGTAGATGTCTATTGTCTAGGAAGTAGTGCCACAAGGTAAGTAGTATTATTTGCCATATGAACAGCAAAGCATATTCGTTCACTATAATTAGTAATACTGCTTGTACTGGGAAGATGGCTACCTGAACAATAAGATCAGTAGCAGAACTACTGTCAACGGCACGGTCTGTCACGCCTCATAAGTTTTCTGTAGTGCTCAGCAATTTACAACCTCAATCCGTTACACCTCATCAGTCAGCTTCCCGCTCACTACAGTTCATACAATCAAGGTACTAAAGACTGCAACTATTATGCGACGGTTAGCTTGGATAGCGTTACTCTTAACTGAGGGAATTCTAATCTAGAAGATCCCACATTTAGGGTAAGCGATATGGACACCACTGATTCAGCACTCTCCAGAAGTCAGTCGTGCAAACAGCTGTTTTCGGTCACTCTCCTCAGGCTATAACAGTTATGTGGAATATACGCAATTTGTACATAGCACAGTAAAACAAGTTGGAATGAAACAAGTCAATAAATGTTAGTTTTAATATAGTTAATGCAGACGAAATATCCGTAATTTCAGGACAGCTTGTGGACAATCGATAATTTGTTTTATGAGTGACGTTTCATTTCTGACACAGAAGCTTCTTCAGAGTAGATAAACCAATTACAAATTTGATAGAATTTAAGGCAACCTAGACGTAACACAACTAACGAACACAGAAGGTAACAGGTTATGTGTCAAGTGTACATAGGTAGGGGGTCTACACTAGGTTCTAAGTGATAATTAAATCAGATCCGAAACACATGAACAGTCGAACAGAAATGAAATCAGTGTTGTCTGTCTGCTAGGTAGTCCAAAGGGGCCGTTGTTCTTAAGGAGAGTATATGAAGGAAACACAGTCTCTACTTGTTAGGAGTGTTGTCTGATGCAGCTAGTAATTATCCCACAGGAGGGAATGACTCACGATCCACTACTACGGTCTACACTTGTGTGGACGGAAGCAGTTCGTACAAACCTTTCACCTACCTTGAAAAATTATCCCAAAACCATTAGGAATCCGACTATGCTATAACCATTTGACGTTGTCAGTCATGCCTGGCACATGTGCCCCTTCACCATACACACTAACGCCAACGCCTCTTGCTGGTTGACTGTGATATGCTCCATCTTATCAAACATTTACTGACTAGTGTGTCTTGTTTTATTAATCCGTGTATATTTCGTGTAGTTGTGAAAGCCTGATGAGAATTACTGAAATCATATGTTTGCACGGCTAACTCCTTATGAATTCTATAGGACTGTTGTCAGGATCTATGTAAACCACCGTCCCATTTACTTGATTCACAGTGTTGATATCTACCATTCTCAGTAGGATCACAACAGCGTTGAAAGAAGATATGAGGGAGGAACAAGCGAAGTTTTATTTGCGAAAATTGAATGAGTACGTCTAGGTAAGAATAGATGCTCTTTCTCAGACATAGAAACATCATCACATGTGACCCCAGCCAAAAATCATTATAGCTCATGAACACAAACACTGTTTGATCTGGTAAAGACGACTTAAAACTATCATGTGCCTACCGGCATCAATAAAGATCATGGGCCACACGGAACAGCTAAATATATTCTACTTCGAAGGCGGCACCCGTTAAAGTCACTTGCTCCTCTTATTTCTGTCCAATTACGTCAAGAAAGAAATTAGCGAAGTGTTGTTTTTGATGTTCATGGAACCCAGGAGCTGAAATCATTACCGGACAGGACAGTGGCCTTTGTGGATTGGGCTGAGAGACAGGCATGGTATCAACTAATAGCCTTCGTTTTACCCACTTTTGGGAAATGTTGTGAAATGGTGAAGAAGTACTCTAGGGCTGTGACTACGAAGTCAGTCTTAGTCAAGATAGGGAAGCTCGGGGAATTGATGATCTGCTCGTGAATCTCAGAAACAGGAACTGTGGTGTACGGAAAGCAAAATTGACGTCAATGTTTTTAGGACCTTATAAGTGATTCCAAGAGTGTTTTAGCGTTCGCCATCGTGAATTTCTGTGGCAGACACCATCTCTCCCTCAATTTAATACACAGTACACTCTTGATGACAAACTGATATGGTATTTGATAGCACTTCATAGAAAGCCACACGTGCTCAAAGGTCACTTGCTGATATCAAGCTTAAGACCACTCAGCAGTAGTCACACATCTTCCTACTCAGAAAGTTGAAGGGTCCCACCGTCGCTACTCTATCGTTCAATTTTCCACTATCGCCAGCTTACGTTCTTACATCACCCCACGGGGAGCAATATCAACTTTCTTAAGAGGCAACATTACGTAAAATCTTGGTACAGCGTACTAACCCCTTGTCTATTGAGATAACTAACATTTATGTATATATGATAAAATGCAACTGCTATCCGCAAGTTTACATTGGACAAAAAGCACAAGAATTTGAAACTACAGTAAATGAATTCCAAAGGGGCATTGGAAAAGCAATCGCTGGTTGTGAGTTAGCCACATGTCATGCGTCTGATCTAGAAAATATCAAGGTAATTGGACAAAGGTTTACAGCTACACAGGATCGCTTACGTGCAGAGGCCATCGAAATTGCAAACGACAGGTACGCCATAAATGGAGTTGACGGGGCTGAACTCCCTGGCTCATGATCGTTGGTCTTGGATGGATCGGAGTGATTTGCATGGATGGCTGGATGAGATGACAATCTTAACATATTAAGACTGTAATTCTTTTACCGGCTTGTCTGACAAACCATATCGATATCACTTCAGTCTAGCTACCCACGTGCTCAGGATCTGCTATAAATAGTAGTTCGAATCCACTATTGACCTCTTTCTATATACACTTGATCCATAATCTGTTGCTTTCTGCCTCGTTTAATTGCTTACGTCTAGCCTGGTTTAAATATCACCAAATCTGTAACCGGTTGATATGGTCTGAATAAGTTTCCGTGACAGAACGGAAACATCACTAATAAACCAAATTACCGGTTGTTCACAAACTCAACAACTCCCAAGTCGCAAAGAAATATCTTTTCGATAATTCACTCCTAGCGTTTACATATATGAGAAGATAATTACAGTTGACCGATTTAGGCTCCGTGAGAGTGAACGTAACGAGAATGATAGTGAATAGATTACGGAATAGCGACAACGTAGTACATAGTTCAAACGGTCACGCAAGCAATTGCAAAACAAAGCGGAGCGGTCATAGCGTAAATCTACTGACAAGTTAGTCGTTGTTAAATTTTGCAAACAGGCCGACAGAATAAAAGATTTTCAAAACAAACACAAGAGGTTATGTACAAAGCGCTTTCATGGTCGTGGCAACTGTAGGGTTTTTAAAATTTTTGTTTGTTTACACAAATCTGGTCTCAGAGAGCGGATTCTGCTCGCTTCTACTGTAGATAAGAACATTTTTCTGATATCTTTGCTAAGCATCCGTGACATTTCAAAGATAAGCGAACTTATAAATCATCAGTCGGTCCCAAGCATATTCCAACAGACAGTGTACCTTGGAAAACACTCGGTTGGATCTATATCTGCCAACTTGGGTTATATCTCGCATTAGTAGTTTGAGTGAGCCCACGTTTGGGCAAGCGTTGTTACTGTCAGCCAGCTGTTGTTTGATATATTCTGAAGTACGCCTATAGTGTGCTTGGGGGGTGGTGGCTGGGTTTCTCTTCCGCGTAACTCCCCACTAACATTCTTAGTAATACTGGTCTTTCGAAACGAAAAACATCGAGTGAACTTTGCTCACTTCCCAAACTGTGGAACGTAGATTCAGATTAATATTTGCTGTTCTTATCGATTTGTAAATTTCTTGTAAATCCTATGAGAAAAAGTGTGACGGTCGCAGAAATCTGAAACCTAGTGTCTGTGATTACACAAAGCGTATTATTCATAGGACATGAAGTAATTTTTAAAATCACCAGTACAGCAGTTTTAATCAAAATCTAGCTGTGAAAATTAAAATTGCAAATATAAACATTTGTTTTAAGAGACATGCATTGGAAAGTATCACCATGTGGATAACGTTGAAACGAACAAACGGCTTTTCATATCGAGGTTTATACAAGGTCACCCATTCAAACCTTGACAAAACAGAATTAGATGGTTACGTCATCTAGTCACGATACTGATCTACTGTTTACCAAGCGTGTACTTTGCTTGTTCACTTGCTTCACTAATAGGAGGTGTAACGCAGCCAGTCGGACTCGATGAGAGGAGATTAAAGCATCCACGAATAAGATTCGAACAATAAGTTCACAGGATGTCAGCCTCATGATTAACTTGGCCTTTGGCTACACACTCTACAAGAGATGGTACATGGTCACTCTTAGTGAAGTATATGCAGTCGTTTTGTTGCTGGGCCACCTGTAGAATAAGAACAGTTAATTACTCTCGGTTGTGAAACCTTAAAAGTCACGTGGTACTCAGCCTTTTAGGTGTAGTCACATGTTGTTTACGAAGTGTGAAAACGCTGAATTTGACTGGTCGGTTACAGATTTTTGAAAAATTTCCCGCATTAAGTCCTGTCTTCTCTCTCATTACTCCTCACATGGTTTCACCTAGTTTAATGTTGTCTACATACCTCTGTACGTCTGTGTGAAAATAGTGTCACTGCGGATGATTGATGTGTCTTTATCGATTAGTACAAAACACTACACAGTGTGAGTGAACCCCTCTTTGAATGTGACATAAAGCATACTTCAACGAATTTGCACAGATTATTAATCAACTCGATCATAAGCTGGGGGTTTCATGAGATCACGATTGTTGTGAGGTTGATTTTAAAACTCACCCGTGGCTCGCCATGACGGGGACATCGTACAGACAATCTCCTACCAAGTGTCCGGTGTAACAGCTGATAAGCGTGATAAGAACAATAGCCGGCAGTGACAACCAACCCGCATAAAAACACGCGTAAGGCATTGCCAGCAAGCCAACACCTTGTATCATACTCAGACAATTCCAACCTGCAATCCACTCAGATGTTGTTCGTTCCGCATTGTCATAGATGCTCCACTGCTGTTGTTGTTCCTGCTGTCGACGTCTTTTCTTGGTCACGTTTAATCGTGTTGTCTCGCTTATTGAATCGATACACTCCATGCGGCTACTGGACAGTCGAGGTTGGAACAGACCATACGCGCTACGTATCGATGTAATCAGGCTCAGTGAAGGAGGATACTGTAAACTCTGCATGATGGTCTGACCCAGACTAGCCGCTACTCGCTGGCGATTGGGATTTTGACTCCTGGAGTAATTGGATAGAGGCGATAAATGATCGCTAAGCTCCGCATCCTGTTCATCGTCTTCCTCCATATCAAGGTCACCTTCTTCCTCGTCATCTGGGTTGTCGTTGGAATCTGATATAGATAAGTTGGACAACGGTTTCACTTCTGTTGGGATGTTGAGCGACAGTGCTCGAGGAATTGTTCGACTATCAGTAGATTTGTTACGGTTATTATCTCGTGATACTCGTGAAAAACTGGAATAATCGAATTTCTTTCTGGTCACATGCACGTCTCCACCTTCTTCACTGATGCGCTGATTGCGTTGCTCGAATTTCTTCATCTGGGCGTTGAGTGATCGTCTGGAATTCGAAGTATTATCCGTTGCCGACATGATTTGATTCAATCAGAAACCCGACTGCGTTTTATAAAGCAGAATAAGTGTAACTCATAATACAATCGTCATTAATATGTAAACACAGTTTATCGATTCTACTGTTCGATTAATGCTTTTACTAGTTGGTGTCAGCTGCACCATTATCGTCCTTAATAAATGATGCATGGGATTGATCAGCCATACAGTAAGTTTGTTGTGATCGACAAAACATATTGGATCAATAATCGGCGCTGCATTGTAGATCAAACTTAGGCGAATTGTCAGTTGAAGCAGGTGATATAGTCGAAAACTATTTCACACGTGATCATCAGGTCCACAAGTGATATGGGACGAAATGGCATTAAAGGGAAGTAAATAGCTTGATATAATTTGAAAGTATTTAATTTCGTTAACTAGGCTTACCCGATCACTGACATCAATTCAGTCACTGTAAGTAGAGGTGGAACACGGCTCATCTACAAGCTCAGCAGAAAAGCAAGTACTAATTATCGAATTGTAGCCTGCATCCACCCCCTTTGTGTGGATGAACAAAGTCCACCTCGGATTAATAATGAGCACCGGATACGACCGCGAAGGATCAAGATGCTGTTTGCAACGGTTCTAGATGGTAACCCTCAAACCGGCAATCCACTTCCGGTTTCACCTTTGTTTGGACACATCAGGTAGAGGTAGTCGCTTGTGACTGGGAATTTATACCAAAATGAACCATAACTTACGTTTCTCTCGACTTGGCGTAGCGAAAAGGCATCCGATAAAACACATTCTTTATTGTTTAATTTGTTGTTTGTCATGCCACGCGCGCGCTCATGTTTATGAACCGGAATCTCGGTCCACAACACCTCCCCGGTTTGTGGGTGTGTGTGTGTGTGTGTGTGACCGACGCCTTCTGCCGGGGAGTTTCCCGCCTGCCATTCCTCGTTCGTTGGTCCGATCCAGTCGAGCGATGGCTCATCCAGTCGCCCATGCTGTCCCCGATCCGTTTACTGTGAGCTTCTAGACATACTCTCCCCTGCGTTGAGGTATTCTACCGAGTGTTGGAATACTCACACCTCCGGCATGACTATCCACCACATTAGTGAGCTCAACTAGAGATGAAACCAATCATGGAGTGCCCATCTGAGGGTGGGGATCAATAGATATTACGAATAGCGCTTCTAGCCTTCGCTGCCATACCCAGTGCAATCTGGCAGTTCGGTGTGGTCTGCGTTCATCTCTACTAACGGAGTGAAAAGAGGCTACAACGTAAATGCATGCAAATTCCCTTGTTAAAATCGACGCCCGTAGGACTTGTTGCCGGACGATAAAAGATTTTGTTCTTAGGGCGAGAGGCTGATGGTTCCGTTCCCTGCTCACACTTTTTCTATCTGATGGGACCAGATAGGGACAAAATCTGTCTTGGTGTTTCGGTTTGAGGGGGAGCATCAGCAGTCACTACTGTTTCACAAATCTGTTGCTTACCGTTGCTATTACAGTCGATCAATTGAAGATGTATCCGCTCTGCTTAGGTGTTGTTTGCTGTTTCAGCCTGGTTATATGTAACTCAACTAACCGATAGCTCATTCAGGCCGTTTGTCTACGTACAGCATATGTAAACAGCTCAACAATTAATCACAATCCAACTTCCACCTCAAAAATGCTTCTGCTGGATTATTGTGGAAAGAGGTTTTGGCTGAGCTCAGACTGACTCTCTTAACTTTGACTTCAGTGAGCTAATCCTGAATTCATTGGGACGTCTTGTTTGTATGTGTGACTCATTAACTTCACACCTGTTTTGCTGGAGAACGAGAGCACAAATATAGCAAATACACTCATGATCATTTGATTTTCAGCGGTCTTTTACTCTGTCCGGCAAGTAGATCACTGAATTAAACGTCACTTATAGTATATAAAGTGAGAGGTTAACCTAAATCCTTTTACACGTGACATGATTTAGTGAAAGCATTAAGTCAAACACTGAACAGCCTCGTTGGACAAAGCGTCCAAGTTCCAAATTTAATGGTAAGTAACCGAATAAACCGTATGCCTTAGTCACCAATCAAATAACCAAATCTGATTTGATCTATCACCCAATGTGATGCGTAAACAGCAGATATAAGGTTAGTTTCATATAAACAAAACTAATCAGGTCAGTATTGAAGTCCTAGAGGTCTCATTGATCGTGCCGCAGCAACCATCATTCTGCAGTACAGAAATGCTGACATCAAGCTTGTTAATTGTTGTAAACCCATCGAAACGATACACTGGTTCGTTCTCGACATAGTGGTGCGCTCGATAAAATCGGATTCTCGTCCCGGTACTAATTAACACGGAAATCTCGGTCCCAAAAATGTGGCAACTGTCCCGCTATTTGGTTCCCAAGACACGCCAAAAGTCGCGTACAAAGGAAACCGCTTTGTTCCGCCCCAACATGTATGCGTCAAAGGCGACAGTTACAAAGTATTTATAGGGCGCATAATGACCACACATCCCCAAGACATCAAAGAGAACAGTTGCCGGGAGAAAAAGAGTTAGGGTCGCTAATGAGCATAGCGGTATAAAAAGTCTCGACTGATTTGAACAGTTCCGCTAACTAGGACTGAGTCAGTTGTTCTTTATCTTTCTCACGATTGAGGCAGCTCGGGACGGTGACAGGTTGGGTGTTCTAACATTAATAACACATATTAGTAACAAGCTTGATGTCACCATTTTTCATACTGCAAATTGAACATCATTCACACAGGATTGCAGCCTTTTCATTCAGGTAGGCTTTTCGGTTGACCCACTTTAAACGGAAGTACTAGGCCCAAGTTAGAGGTCACCAGAATTATATACCCTTTTCCGGGCTGGATCATGGGGTCATCGATTGCATTGAACAGATTCTGTATATTCTCATTCCGAAATGATCGGAAAAGCTGAGCACCATTCACACAAGGTCGTGTCGTCATGTCTACTGTGAGGTTGTTGGCGTTTTAGTTAACACACTGGTTCCACAAGTACGAGAGCAGGAGTGTAAGTTCCGGTCCGAACAACGATATGCACTACTGACCAGCTCTAATTCGAGTCTAATACTTCCTTTCGAACTAGGCTAGCAGAATGCGTAATCTGCGACCAAATATGGGTGGTGTTCAATTTGTAATAAATTAAATCTTCGAACCTCTATTAACCGTATTTAATACTACTGGAGTTTTCAGATGCTATATCACGTGCTAATTTCAGTCATAAACTTGTGACATATTTCGATCAATTCCCTTAAAAAGCGACTCAGTTATCCCGACCACACGAACAGTGAAAAACCCGTTTTCAAGGTTTCAGATGAGTCTGTTGTGATGGCGAGTGGACACAAAATTACATTGTACTAAACAGAGCACCACGTGTAAACTTGTTGGTCCTTGAACTGAGGACATCTGTTCTGTAGTGAAGCCAAGAAACGAATTCTCTGCATTAACAAATAATCTATGGTTACTATCTATGATAAATTCTACCACACTACATTCGCTATAAGTTAGAAAAACGCTCCTCTTCAATAACAGTAATTCCAGCGAGTTCCAGCGGATCCAGTTTATCCAGCGTATTAAAAACAGCTGTTGCCACAGTTAACTCCCGGTGACGATGACCACCTGCTAGCAGAAACTGAGGCGCATGAGGACGAAGTGTGTATTGATTCAAACAATGGACGAGTAGTTTACATTTACAATGAACGTAACAGGTATGAAGAATAGTAAGTAACAAGAGAACAAAAAGGTAACAGACTCTACAGTTCTCACTGTTTGTGCTCCCTATTTTTTCTCACCAACCTGACATTTAATCCCAATACCCTATCCACTCCTTTGGTGTTTTATGGAACAAAACTTGTCATTAAGTGTCCGCGGCGCCAGTAGCCACTTTTCACCTGGCCCACTTGGATGATTGTTCACCTCTGTTCTTGATGATTCCGTTTGGAAACCACTGGTTTTGTTGGACAAGACTATTGTCGTAAGCGATTGGGGTTTGCCTATTCTAATAAATGGTGTATTTTTTCTAGTAGTACTGTAGAAATATTTAGGTCAAATCTTGTTCTTAATGTGTAGGTCCGTTTTCGATCTACACATAACTCAGCGATCAGACGCAGGTCGTTACAACACGCGTATATAATTGGCAAAAACACAGAGGACGAAAACGAGGGCGTCCGAAAAGAGTCCGAGACAGTGGAGTTCAACAGCAAGTGTTATCCAACTCGGAAACAAAGGAAATCTGTGCTACAAACGTGACACACTAGTTATTGTAAGCAAACGAAAGATTGTCCTGGTCCCGAAAACGAACATATGACACAGTTAGTGATCTTGTCAGCTTCCTCGCGCATCTCTCTTCAACCACTGGGGAACTAGGACACCCAGTTAGCTAAAGTTTGTAGATTTGAAACAAAACAACTTGCTTGAAATTTGCTGTCGTGTGATCTCAAGGAGTATATCTCACAGTGGCGGTCGGTATGCTTCGCTGACTGTTGGTCAAGACGTTAGCATGGTAAGTTCTGAAAATATTAACCATCTCCAGATTGGAAGTGATGGTACAATTTCCATCACACAGCAGTAGGATCGTAGAACCCCCTTGGCTTGAAGAGATACAGTGCTGTGTAATAACTTCATATTGATGCTAAGGTTGTTTACCAAATTCACCTGATACTGTCGTTCACTTTATGGTACTCTAGTATATGTGTCGCACGTGTTCAGCAGTAGATTATAAACCTAGTTATTACCATTCGGTTACTGAAGCAAACAGACTGAAAGGTCAACACTTGACTGACTAGTTAGCTACATTGGACTTGCAAGTATTGCATGCCAGTTACCAACGGTTTCAGAATCACGACATCCAGTGAGTTGTTAAAATGGCTTTGGTCCTTCGACTTCCCAAATTTCGCAGCAAACCGTCAAAAAAATCCATATTCCCGAGGAAAACGAAAATTAGAAAGGAATGTTAACATTATTAGAAAAACCTCGATTCATTTCGGATAGTTCGAGAGAAATAAGAGGGAGAGAGAACTGAGAAAACACTTCACTTACATCTCTCAAACTGTCTGAAATAAGCCGAGGTTTTCCTAATCATCTTGACATTCCTTCTTAGTTCTCGTGTTCATCGGGAATATCGACTTGTCTGACGGTTTGCTTCGGAATTCTAGAAGTTGAAAAACTAAAGCTGTTCTAACAACTCATTGGATATATATATATATATATATATATATATATATATATATATGAAGCTATAAAAAATTGTGGAAACAGGTGAGTGACCAATCTTTGCAGCAATTTGTGGGTGTGAAGACAATGGTTTTTAAACCGAGTGTTCGCATACCCATTCATCATTGTCAATTCTATTCACAGGAAAGCGTTAGTAGTAGCACCACTTCGTCCACTGGTTCTTTTTATCAACCACGTCAACAAATTCATTCAGCCTTTCAACGAATGATTTGGTAACATAGACGTTGAAATCTGTAGATATCTCCGAGAGTGTTAGAAAAATGTGAGTGGGACGTTGAGATATTAGGGCGAGTAATAAATTTTCAAAGCTATTGTACTAAACTGATTAGTTCCCAAACTAGATAACTACGAACAAACACACTTCTATAAAAAGTGACTGAGGCCAGTCAGGGCTGAAGCACTTGCGATGACCATAAAATGCTAACACCAGACTGCCAGGTTTACGTATTCACAATTCATTGATCAACTGTGAAATCCACATTGCGACTGCTTCCACGGGCACAACCACAACCCAAGATTGCAAGTGTGCAAACACGCACATACATTCGTGAGCACGGTCTAATGGCCAAGTTTCCTGGGCTATCCTATGGATCCCCCCGCAACCGGGGTTTTTCGCTTGTCTGTTCTGTAAGCATGCCTCTGTGTGTACGTGCTATAGGAGATCTGAAGTTAACGGACCACTACAGAAATGAAGCCGTTGAGGACTTAGAAAAGAATCAGCTAGTGACTCAACACTATGCTTCGGTCTGTCGTCAGGATAATACGGGATCCGATATGCTCGCCGTTGCTGAGTCATGTCATGTCGAAGTACTGCTCACTGTTGATGAAGTGGAACGCGAGCCGAAACTGACCCATGCCAACAAATCTTGAGACCCGAACGACATTCACTCTTTGTTGCTACGAGAAATGGCGGCGAAATTATCCGTACACCTGACGGACTTGTGTTAACAGTCCTTGAAGAAAGGTCAACTGCCAGAGCAGCGAAAACAGACAGAGAGTGCTCCCATGCACAATGGTGGAAAAGAGTCGGAGGTTTTCAACTACCAGGGTGTAAGTTTAACAGACCTGCTTGGTAAAGTAATAAAGCGGCTTTTAGCTCGACATCTTCAGGAGCACTTGGACCGCATCATGACTCTCAGTGAGAAGTAACATGGGTTTCAGGGAGAGGGAGAGAGAGTGATCCTGTTTGAAAAGCTTCTTTATTGCCAAAGAGCGATGGGTGTAGGCAGGAACTTGAGACAAGACAACGGATATTGTGGTTCCTTATTTTAACAACGATTCTGACAGGGTTCCACATAGTTGTGTCCTCACCAAGTTGAAAACGTACTTTGCCAGCTCATCTATAACAGGCTGGATGGCAGACTGCCTTCATGACAGATAATTTACTGTCAGGATCAACTAGCACTTTTCGGACTGACTGCCTACCCCCAGTACTGTCGTTACTGATTCTCATCAACGACCTACCGGACCAGCTACAATCAGCTGTCCTCATCATCGGTAATGATTTGAAAGCATAGAGGACCATTTCATCAGATGAGGACAACGAAATATAGCAACAGAGCCTAGACACGGTATCAGGGTAGACAGTTCAGTGGAGCCTGCATCTAAAGTCACAAAACTGCTCCTTTTGCACCTAGGAGGTGTCAGAGGTGTCAGGACATATCATTTTGGCCGGTACTTGTTACCAGAGTGTAGTAGCGAACGAGACCTATGGCTGTGGTATCTGATACATTCAAAACACAGGCTGACACAACGGAAGGCCGCGTTAAAGCTAAGAGAATAGACAATCCTTTGCTAAAGTATCCAGGAAGGCCTTTTTGTTTACTCTTCCCATCTCATGGAGTACGGCCATGCAGTATTGTTCCGCTGTACACAAAGAAAGGAGTCTTGACGTGAAAGTATACAGAGATCAGCCAAGCGTATGGTAGTTGGGGTGAGAGGTCTCTCCAATAAACAGCGATTGGAATATCTGAACATGTATCCCTAGAGTTATCGACGAGTCCGCTTCAATCTTGTTGTGATACGCCGAATTTTACGAGGTGACATAGGGAATGAACTCAGGACAGATTGCAGATACTATAATACGCAGAATTTCCGATAATAGCATTTCGGTGTACATTTTTTATTATTGTGCTTTTTTCATTTACTTTTTGTTTTCGTCAAGCTATTATTTTGTAATATCCGTTTCGTGGATAAAATCACAACTCGATCCACACCTCGTTTGCTTGGTGTGTTTTCTCTCTGTACTATGCTATCCAGCGTCGACACCAATACACAGAAGTCAACGCGCTTAGTCTCGGTTTTCACTGTCGTTCGATTTTCAATAGAGGGAACTGATTGGGTATTATTGTTCTGCTGGATTGTTCCAAAATGGACAACAGTTTCCGCTCCTCGCGCACAAACCCTCGCCGAGACAGCGAAAATAGCTGATCAAATAATTGGGCGTTTCCGACCACTAGTTGTTTACATGAGTATACCACATCCTATTTCGCGTCCTACAATAGGCACACGCCGATTCGACAACTTGATTACCTCAAAATGTGATCCAACAGATTCTAAGGCTCTGAGGGCACACATCGCAACTTTGTCACACGGTTTGAATGAAATTTCTTCAAACCGTTCCTCAGGCTGTCGACCTGGTATATCACCCAGGCGACACACACCGCAGTCAAAAACTGACTGTTGTTGGCATCACGAACGTTTTGGTGACCAAGTCAAGCAGTGCACCAAACCCTGCATCTACCCATCATCAAGACGATGCAAACTCAGCAGCCCATTTCCAACGACAAACAAAACCGTCGGTGATGATTCTTCTTTTCTCCCCATTTTTGTGCAGGATGTAGAAACCGAGACCACATTCCTGATTGATGTCGGTGCACAGGTTAACATGTTTGCGTTCACAAAAGACGGGGTGCCAAACCTCTGCAACCCAGTGCTCCGTGTTTGCAGTGGCACTGATATAACTACTCATGGACAGCTCTCCTTAACTCTCAATTTGGGCGTCCCGCGGACATACCGTTCGATGTTTACAACCACCGCGGTGATTGACATCGAGCTATTCCGGCACTTCGAACTTCTTGTCGATACGAGACGCTGTATGTTAATCGATTTCAGCACTAGGGTAAGCATACCCGACAAGCACGCAACAGTTGCGGCTGTAACACCCATATATGCTAAACATGCAGTCCCATGATTTTGTGATCTCTTCGCTGAGTTTTCACAACCCGTTTGCCCACCAAACGACATTCCAAACGTGACCTCTAAAATTGCACACCGCATCTGCATTAAGGGGCCTCTCGTCTCAACACAGCCCCGCTGGTTGGCTCACAACAAACTCAAATTCGCCAAGGCAGAATTCGAGCGCATGTGCAAACTCGGAATAATACGCCCTTCCGAGAGTTCATGGGACTCACCGTTGGATTTGGTCCCTCAGAAATAATGTACTTGGTACCCATGAGGAGATTATTGCTGGTTCAACAAAAAACGTCACTGACAAGTACCCAATCCCACGAATGCAGGGTTGAACTATTTGTTTATGTGGAAAAACCATCTTCAGCAAGATAGATTTGGTACGCGCTTATCGTCAGATTCCGGTAGCCAAAATAGGTATAACCACAATCGTAGTTATCAATCCTTTCGACCTTTTTGAATTTCTTCGAATATCTTTTGGTTGGACCAACACAACTCAAACTTTTCAAAGCTTCATTCATGAAGTGACTGGCGGTCTGCACTTTGTCTACCCCTGTTTGGATGATATTTTGGTCGCCAGTTCTCCATGAAAGAAACGTCTTACGCAAATTCGCACACTACTGGAGCGTTTGACTCAACATGACATCACTGTTAACTCCACCAAATGCGAGCTTGGTAAGACCACAATGGAGTTTCTGGGTCGCAGGATCTCAGAAAAAGGAATCGCCACACTAATGGATAAAGTTAAAGCCATCCGTGAATACTGCGAGCCGAGTTCTTGCAAGCAAATTGGTAGTTTTTGTGGTCTGGTCAACTACTGTAGACGTATCACGCTCCGATGCGCCCATATACTGCAGCCAATGACAGGTTTCCTCCTCCGAGGTGAACGCAAATTTCAGTTCACAGAGGGTGTGTGCACTGAGTTCACCGGACTCAGGGATGCAGTGGTCACCGACTTAACTCTCCCTCCTCATCCTGATCCGAACACACCGCTGTCAGTTGTAACCGACACAGCTGTCGGTGCCGTATTAAAACAGTTCGTTGATAGGCAATGGCAACGCTGTTAATCCGCGGAATCCCACAACACCATCTTTGGTAGAGAACAACTAGTGTTGTGATCCAAGAACGCGGATGGCACAAGGGTTGTTTATTTGAAAAAGTAACACATGGGTTAAGCATTTAAACAAGACCAAAGACAAAACCACTTAGTTACACGCGGTATTCGACCCCAGACTGTCTCGGCTACCACAGACGTCAATGCTCAGTTCCATTAAGTAGCAGGTACCATTATGGGCGATGCTACACTCTAATGCTCCTTCCTGCATTCTTCCTGTGGTTTGTACGATGTCAAAATATATGCTGTGTTCCTACTACTGAATAGCCGCTGCATGAGTAGTATAATATGATCGCTCATCCTCACTGCATTAGTAATCAATTCACGTATCTGCCACCTTCTACATTCGGTATAAGGCAGGAATTTTACGGTTTACACTGATCACAAACCGTTAATCCACACTCTACACACATCAGATTTCGACTGATATACAACATGTCTCAGGTGCCGAGAACAATGTTGCGGACGTCATTTCATGTGTTCACTATCTCAGCTCATAAGCTGACAATGGCACTGATATGACAACCTCGAATGCCGCAAAAGCATCTGACCAAGCGAATGAGCAGGTTTGTGACATGAGCAATATCAAAATCTAAACAGTGTTTTTGACATCTTCAGAGGGAACAGTACTCGGCAAAAGTTACCACGGCACACCACGCAATGTAATGACAGCTTCCTTCAAATACAGCGTGCTGGACAAACTGCACAATATGTCTAACACCAGAATACACGCTTCAGATAACTTACCAGCGAAAGAAACGTATATTATACGAAAATAGATGATGTCCAAAGTTGCAGCCGTTCTCGTCTCCAATGCCAACGTTCCAAAGTCCGCCGTCGTACGAAGAGCGTCCTCGGCATTTTCTCCTTGTCAGAAGCACATTCTCACCATGTACACATCGGTCTGGTGGGTCAATTACCTCCCTCAAATGGTTCAATTTATCTGCTGACATGTGTCGACCGCTTCACAAGATGGCTTACAGTCATACCGCTGC
>LUCH01006920.1:5146-27251 GCA_013368495.1 Paragonimus heterotremus
TCAGAACAATCTTCGATTCGATCGACGAACTGGAGACTGTCGCTTTTGAATCACTACCGAACTAGTAAGTTGAAGAGAGATACATTAGCCTAGACTCGAATCACACGTACGCGAATTCAAAAGCTGATCTTTATGAAAAACTGTCCACGTTGCCGTTGCACATCATGTATAGTGCTGCAGTGAGCTGCTGAAAGATAGGAAACCTTCTTTTCAGAGTAAATCGGAATAAATAGCATGTATTAACTGGTAAAAAATCACTCTGAGCACACAGTCAGCTTCGCAATTGTTGCCACACATCGGGTGCAAGCACCTAAAACATACATGTTACTTTATGGGCAGTAAATGCAGTAGCCAATTAGTTAATATCGGGCCACTCCTGTCGTTTAGTTTAGATTTACTGAGATTCAAAGATCTGTGCAGGGGTACTAACAGCGCCTGCAGGAAATGTGCAGAAACTTGGTCCTTCTCAAAACCTTAGATGGTTATAAGACGTTACAAATTACGATATTTCAAGTAACGTGTGCTAGATAGTCAAAATTCGCCGGAGATGCATGACCGGTTTCACGGCCGTTGACACGCCAATGAGTTACTAGCATCAAACCTAGCACCTGCCATCCATACAGTAACATGCATGCTCGAAGTTTATCGGGTACATTTATCCGTCAACTCGGTACCAGTTCTCTGATGGTATTTGACTAATAAATACATACTACTCACATTACTTTACGTTGTAAGATCAAGAATCTCGAGGCATACTTATTTTCCGGACAGTTCCTAGAGGTGTTCTTGACCTCTACATCGATCTACAGACTCCACATAGTCTGAATTAAGCGATAAAGATGAATCGCAAATAGGCTAACTCAAGCTAACAGCTCATCTATTTATGATGCAATGAATGACAGCAGAAAACCGCCTAGTGTGCTGTTATGATCTATTAACCTGATTTTTACAAAAAGCTGTCAGTTCACTGACACCACTAACAGAGAACGCAAACATAAACAATCAGTCAGCGTTCAACACTAGCTCCAAAATTAAAACACATTTCGTTTTATTGAGGATCACCATCCCATCACTCTACCTAGAGTGGTTTTTCTCATATCAGGAAACATTACAATCGCCCCCTGATCAGTACAGGAAGCACGAAGTGTAACCCGCGACAATAGCTGCAGAACGAATATTCCCCTCATCCCTTGATATATTAGTGAAGGAGTTACGCAAAGTTTGCGATGGAGAATTCTTGTCGTGGCATTCAATACAGGCATCCAGTTAGGTTCTCAGGAAGTCCGGATTCTGTTAGATGTGGATCGAATGAATTTCATCCTGTCTGGTTCAAATAACGACTGGAGGCCCTCTGATGTTTGCGTTTTACCTGAACTACTGTTCAATAACAGACGATAAAGAGCAATTTTCAAAGTTTGTGGTAGGAGAGCAATATGCCGTACAAACACACCCTTTGAAATGCCGAACCATTTTCTATTTCTAGTTTTGTCGAGTTACTGTACCGTAGTGCGGCAAGAATTTAAAAGATTCCGGCCAGACCTGATATCCAACAGACACAATCAAGTAGACGATAATTACTGATGAGTATCTCTCGTCATAGTTGGTCGTGATCTTGATATTAAAAGCGCTGCATACGAGAGCTGTAGGCGTCCAACATATACGAAGCGTTCATACAGTTTGGTCGCGGTCTTTTTAGGATTGTGATTAAAAGAATTCCGATAAATTTGACAGGACATTAAGTATTCTCAAAAGGGATCATTCGAGATAATAGGGTACGAAACAGTATCGCTATAGACAGTGCGTAAAGGAAACTAACTCAAAAATATGGCGTCCCTATAACCCCCTCGTCGGATGTAGATTGCACAGAGAGTAAATACACTTAGTTGAACTGTGCCCTATCAAGGCTGCTATATCATGGAGCAAACCAGTTTAAAAATAAGTTTGTATAGGTTGGAAAAACTCACAGTAAGAAGCTCAGCTTTGTGCTCCTGTAAACTGAGTTCCCAACAAGGTTGGAAGAAAATGATTTCGGTAAAATGATTCACAGAAGTGAATTAAGCATTTGATCCTAATCTAAGTGGAATACCTTTCGTCCACAGATGGCAGTCGTACCAGTTCGTTCAAGGATCTCCCAATAAGGCCAAGAACAAAAGATCAATCGATATGTTATCAGAACCAACTAACACCCACGTACAGGTTCTGAGGAAAGTCGAGAACATTTCCAAATAATAGAAGGGAACCGACAAATAGTGGAACACAACACTACAGTCCATAAGAAAAGCAAATATTCCAGGTGAATTTTACACTATCAACAACAGGATGCAAGCTGTCACCAATTATACCAACAGCGAAAACGGTGATAAAATTGAAGAGAACGCAAAATTTGGATGCGTACACAACCTTTTTACTTATAAGTTGAACGTTCTACCATCAAGACGCTAACACTTGGTTTTAAGTTTTGCCGCCAACAGCGTAAGGAAAGTTGATTAGAACTTGAAGTGAACATATGACAGCTATTTGATTAACCATAACACTTAACTTAAAAGTGGGCACAGCACCAAGAGTTATGCGAAGCCACATTTAGTGAACTCTCGTTAACTATAGAGTTAGCGCAGATCAAGGCAGAGAAGGCCTTTAACTATGGAAGGCGCGCAGTAAAGAGGCTCTACAGAATCCAGATAATCGTCTAAACAGGCCAGCTAAGGGCACTATGTACAAGTCAACTTAAACAAGAGCAATTATATGGAGAAACTGAACAGTACTCCCACAGACTACGACAAACATCGCAATGCACATAAATATCTCAATCCTACGAAGTACAGACAGCTGAATTTCTCCGTTTCACGAACAGTTATGGTTCTACTATACCACATTGGGACGAGTTAATAAAAATAAATTTACCACTCCAACCAATACTCGGCATGAGATATTCACCTTATAAACAAAACAGAAAATGGTCAGTGAAATGAATAGCACATTTTGCAGGTAAACAGTCCAGTAATACTGTCCGAAATTTGTTCGTGCTAAACACCGGCTTAGCAGTGATGAGGTCAGGAAGGAAAAGACGATTTACGCACCTACAACATGTTGTTATTGCTTGACAGATGTGCACAACTCTTTTGAGAACAGTTTAGCCTGTTCACACTGCCCCAAGCAACTGCAAACGATAGGAACAGTATGGTCTGGCGATAATCTTGATACCCTCTTTTGCTATGGGAAGCTTAGAGTCTGACACTTCAACTATTAGCCGGTAGTGGTAGGGCAGTAACAAAACTGGTTCTACCGCTTCCAACATACTCACTGAAACTATATTTAAGACGCAGTCGAAACTTATAAGCACGCACTGATTGAATCTGAATTGTGTAGCAGAGCGTGCTGCCATGTTGTTCAGATCGAAAACAGAGGTTTGCCATGTCAGGACACAAATGTGACCACCGGAAGCGTTGTCTGGTTACGTCATTCAGTTTGTTCATTCTTAAATGCCCTAGCTCTCGATGGAAGTCTTCCAAAATCCTGTCAACTAGTGATCGTGGGAGGACAATTCTGCTATAATAGTTAGGCCCATGATCAAAAAGCTAAACATCTTCGTTGGTCATTAACTGTTCTTACATTGCCCATAAGCAACAGTTCATAACCTTTTCCTTCAAGCATTTTACTTGTGGGCCTACTGCCCGCGTCACGTCTTTTCTCGTATAATGGGTGGGACACTTGGGCCGTCTGCCACCGACCACAGTCCACGCCCTACAGAGTAAATAATTGCGTGTTGCATACTACAAGACGGGAAGTCTCCATGACCGCACCCAGGCCTCCTGGACAACTCATATGCATTGATCTGACTTCTTCCAAATCGACGTACGTACTCGACGTTGTATTCTTGGAGAATTTCCTGCTACCATGCAATTTGGTCCCCCAAGTCTTTAAATTTCTGAAGACAACGGAAAGCTTGATGGTTGATGCGAACGGTAAACAGCCTACCCAACAAGTAACGTCGGTCTATGTGACAACCACAGAGACATCAGTTTGGTGTCAATTGCGTCCAAGTTACTCACTGGTCTCATTCTACGTCGGCTCACTAAGCTCAGAGAAAATCAGATACGCAAAGAATAGGCAGGATTTCGATCCGGTGGTGGGTGCATTGATCATATTTTTACCTTGAGACGGATCTGGAACATCGGCACTGTTACAGACAGCCGACAGTCGTGGCCTTTTTGAACCTGAAGGCTGCTTTCGATTCAGTTGCTCGTAACGTTCTCTGGAGCTGTCTCCTTCGCAAGGGAGTACCAGAGAAATACGTGAATCTATTGAGATCACTGTATGCTCACTCTGCAAGCAGGGTGAGAGTTTATGGACAACTGTCTCGAGCGTTCATCACTTCTAGTGGTGTTCGTCAGGGGTGTCCGATTTCCCCCTTCCTGTTCAATTGTGTCATGGACGACATTCTGGGGGGTGCACTTCGGGAATCCAGCGAGCTTGGAGTTGAGCTTCTTCCTGGCGCTAGTTTGACCGATCTGGAGTATGCGGACGACATTGTCTTACTTAGCCCCTCTGCCGAAAACATGCAGACCACGCTGGACAGGTTGAGCGACCGAGCTGGTTTGTAAGGAATGCGCTTTGCATCTTCAAAGTGCAAAGTACTGCTTCAAGACTGGAGCACTTCAACTCCTACTTTCTTCATTGTAGCTAATCCGCTTCAGACGGTGGACATTTTCACATACCTGGGTATCACTATCTCGTCAGCCTGTAATATTGTTGATGAGATATCAGCAAGGATTGCAAAGGCACGAGTTGCCCTTACCAAACTGCGTCATCTGCGGCGTCCGGTTGTCGCTGAAAGGAAGGATATATAACACACGTGTGTGTTCCATTTCACTTTATGGTTCAGAAACGTGGCCTGTTCACAAGGAAGATATCAACAGACTTGCTGTGTTTGACCATCGTTGTCTCTGCCAATTGGCCCATACTGAGTTGACTGATTGCGTGAGCAATGTGGCAGTTCACTGGCACGTATTCCGGAGCGCTCGGGATGCGCGATCAATTGGTCAACTAATTACGTTGCACAGCTTGAGATGGTTGGGTAACGTACTCTGTATGTCATGTGATCGTTTACCGTACCGGGCATTATATGCTGAGACCACCATCAGTTGGATAAAACCGCGTGCTGGTCAAATCAACAAAGTGGTCACGAAATATGAAGACCTTGACTGCTCCATTGGGCACAGTGGGTAGGTGTCGCCTGCCTGGATGGGGTCCTCGTGATCACTCAAACCGCTGGTTAGAGACGCTATCCGAGATGGCGGAGTGTCGCAGTCAATGGCGTACCCGTATCCACACCATTGCTAATTCTTCCGCTTAGTCTTCTTTTAATAATGTTCAACCTTCTTAGTAACGTTTTCTTCTAGGATATTCTACGTCACTGTCGAGGCGAGCGGTAGCCCGAGCCACAGTACCTTTTGGTCACGCTCATGGCTGTATTGTTGTTGTTGTTGTTTTTGTTGACGTCGGTGGTGTTTTACAACGAAAACCGAGGCCAGCATCTCCTTCTTGAATATACAATAACTACGTTCTCTCCTACTAAGACTGCGGCTTCCGTAGGCAATCACTCTCTCTCTCTCTTGGTCACCGCCACTTTTTTGCAACAATACGATCCAATGGCACAATCACTGGCATCAATGTTCAAGATGTACCCGCCGATTGAAGGCGACGAATCGGGCGGCGATAAGAAAGACACGGAACTCAGCGAACGCCGGAGAGTCCCGAACACTGCTACGCATTCTACGGACCACTCGAGCTTTCAATTCTTCTCCAACAAGACATGTAGCTGGCTAGCAGTAAGTGCGAACCCCGATGTGAATATTCCACGGTGCGAGGCGAGGTCCAGGAAACTATACACCTCCTCAGTGTTTTGTGGGAAAGACCAGACCATAGCTTGTTCAACTTTCTTCAGATCCGTTCGAATGACGCTCTTGGGGACCGCATGCCCCGCATGTTACTTCTCTTTGAATTAAATGACACAGTGGGGTTGAGCGTTACACCAACGTGCGATAGCCTTTCAAAGACACTGGAGAGATTTCTCAGGTGTCCCTCGTTTGTCTTCCCGTAGACGATGACATCCAAGTAAACGATGCACCGATGGGGGATAAGGTCACTCAACATCCGCTGCACTAAACGTTGAAATGTGGCGGGAGTATTTCATAACCCGAAGGGCATTGTTCGAAACCTATATAGCCTAGTGGATACCACGAACGCTGTTTTAGCCTGATCTGACTCTTCTACTGTTACCTACCAATAGCTTGAGGCTAAATCCAACGTGCTGAAGCATACAGAACTCCCCGGAGCGTCAAACAGATCATCGATGTGGGGTAGTGGGAGCGCACCCTTAAGAATGACCTTGTTGAATCTCGTATAGTAAACACAATCGCGGGCTACCGTCTTTCTTTTTCCCCGACACAATAGGACAGGCCCATGGGGAATTTGATGGTAGGATTGCATTTTCCTGAAGCATCTCGGCAATCATCTTGGACAACTCTACTTGTAGTGACACTGGGATTCTCCTATTTGGGAGGGCATCCCCCATGTCTATTTTGTGTTTCAGCACGTTTGTTCGTGTCATGTCGTTTTTAATCCGGGAGAACGTATCAGTGATCAAAAAATACTGGCCTCAATCTAGCTGCGCTTTGGGTATCACTGCAACACCCCGATGCCTTGAGCAACACTTTGAACTGTAACACACCTACTGACCATTTTTACTCTGATTGCCCGTTCGGCTTGTGAACCAACTCTAGGCAACGTGGAGACACCGGGGACAACGTTCTTCCGAAGTAGGCGTTCCAACAGTAGTCCTGTAAAAAAACACGGACAAGAATGAGCTAAAGACCCAACAATTAATGCAGACACAACATACACAAACGAAAACTGCAATGGCGCCGACAACATGGCAGCATGTTCTGCTAAGCAATTCAAATTCAATCAGCGCGCATTTGCTAGTTTCGACTAAGCCTTACACATAATGAGGTACCTCAAAGTGAACTAAGCAAAAGAACAGGCACATCTCCAGTTAGTGAACTGCATTCTAGTCTCTGGAATGAGGCGGTCCGTTTCTGTAGGTCATTGTCGTCAGATATAACGTCTGAGAACAACTGGGCGAACCCAGAGTCATCTATCCAATAATTGTATAAATAAAGTTACATGACGGGGAGCAACGTGTGCATTACCAAAAATTGCAAAACGTATTCCGAGTGCAGAGTCAATGAGGTCGTTACGAATAAACAGTCAATCTGACGAGACGGCCGTCCACATACACTGCCTATGGCAATGATACTTTTGCATATCAGATTTGCCACAAAAACGGTTGCTCCGTGCTCTCTGCAACCGTCTTCTTTCTAAACAAACCATCGTGAATCCATTAGGTCCTTGTAAGTCAACGAACGATGACTAAGTGAAATTTGGTTCGCGTTCGTAAGGAAGGTCTAGTCCTCCCACATTGCTTGGACTAAAAAACTAATGACATCTTGGAAGGGTCATTTGGAGATTACGATCTCACTACAGAGTTCAAACTTGATGATGAACATGACCCCACTCTGCTCGGCGCAAACCATGCGCAATTTATTGGATGGTATGACTAATCTACGTCATTAACACTGACAGCAGTACATTAATGGCTGACACTAATACTTGACCGTCATGCGAGTATGAGAAGAACGGCCCCTAGCTAAAACAAAACAGGGGAGAGGAGGGAATTTCACATAAAAATGTCCTTCAGTCGATCAAAATCAAGGCGCCTACAATTCGTTGGTAAACAGACGAGCTATAGATAACATTAAAGCGACACCTACCTGCTTACGGATTTCATTGTCCCGTTTCAATAAGTTTCCAGACATTTATACTACTGAGCCCGGTTAAACGTTTCTAACGACGGACTTCGAGTCAAGAGTAAAAATCCTGAGGACAAGCGCGAGACGTAACGATAAAACTACTAACATTTTTTAATTTTCCAGTGTCAAGTTATTGTTTGACTGCCTCGCATCTGACACCAACAGGCAGTGACATCAGTAACACAAAGTTCGCTTTGTATCATTACAGTGTAAAATCCAGATACACAGTTCAACTTGTAGCCGCCGCTGTAGACAGTCTACTCAAGACTAGACTGCCCGGTTAGTGTAAACAGTACTGTTTCACAGACCAGTGTTGCTGATAGATCCAGTGTAGAAATGGTGAACAACTGACTACACTCAGTAACCCATCATACGTGGGATGAGAAGACATCAGCTTGTCGAGTGACTAAGGGTAAACGATGTCTGCATGCAACATGAGTTGTCAAGAGGTAAATAAAAATACAGTGTCAGACTGCCGTTATCTTCGTCGGAGTCAGCGTCAAATAAGGTGACCATGAGAGTAACACTACGGGGTACAACTGGTGTGTAACTGGTTCACACACCGTCCGCTTGAACAATCATTGGAAATCCTTTGCATTACATTCCGAAACCCCCATACGCCTAGCTAGTAATCCGAGAGGGACTGCATCCATCCAAAATGACGGATGTAAGCAAGTTACAAGCAATCCTAAATAACTCTTCGTTACAAACTATGCTCGCAAGGCTGGTGGTAAAGTGAAGGAGCTTCGACCCACAAGATGACTAGTTGTCGGTTCAATTCGATTCAAACTGTATCTACATAACTAATCAAAATAAAAACCAAACCTGACGTGAAATGTTGATGTGAGGGTAAGCATCATGAACATAATAACCACATGGTCTGTTGAAATGTTTAAACAAAACATCAAACCTACAACAGATGGCATAGACAACCTAGAACCCGTCTGTGTCAGCACGATCACATACTGCGTATATCGATAAGGCATCGACCGCCGTTCACGTGGATCGCTAGAGGTTAGAATAAAAAGCAAGAAGTGACAACAAGCTACAACAACAAAACGGTTCATTCATTCTAGATGAACAGATATTTAGTCGCCTGCGAAACCCTCAATCACTTCGTTGAATAAGATGAAAAAGTGTCATCAACCACTTCTAGAAATGTGCAATTGTTCAGAAGATCATGGAAGACTCAGCACCCCAGATAGGTACAACATACTATCCATCTTCAATATGTTCATTTTTAACATACCCTTTGTTATTGTCTTGAATGATAATACCTGGACGCGATTCATACACAGGATCAGTTTAAAGACGATAGGGTAGTTATGCAGGTATATGTTCGATATAAAATGCACAGAGTGGTGTGAATTTCATCCTTAACCGAGTGCACTGAAGATGAGAACTTGCAAATATCACGTGCTCTCACAGTTTTCGAGAGTACTTCGCAGATATTACAACAACCTAACAAAAATGATGACGCCACCTAAGTCCCCCCAAGGACAGTTTACAAATAGTGAAACGGACTTAGGATACTTAC
The DNA here is from genome assembly GCA_013368495.1 of Paragonimus heterotremus. NCBI lineage: Eukaryota > Metazoa > Platyhelminthes > Trematoda > Plagiorchiida > Troglotrematidae > Paragonimus > Paragonimus heterotremus. The sequence goes on from LUCH01006920.1 coordinate 14,555, forward strand.
GGTCATATAGCGTCACATTACATTTTGAAGATGAACAAATCACATAGACAGAACTGAAACGAAAGCAGCTCATGCGTAATACTCGTTAGCTTTCACTAGAAAAAGATTCGCTACCAGACCTGAAGAACAACTATGCACCAAGTATGTAACAGAGGCAAGTTGGACATATTTAAATCGTACTAATGTGTGCTGTGAAGGATGTAGATAACTTGCAACAGACTAACCCTATTTTCAAAATACACATACACAACAACCCACAAAAATAAACAGCACTAAGTAATTATGGGAACAAGCACCGGATTTCTAATAGTACTTTTTTTAGCATGTATTTCAAAAGGAAAGTACAAAACTGGATGGGTTATAACATTCACCATTCTGCAACAATTCGGTCTAATTCGAGAGGATTCGCGTCCGCCAGAAATGAAATTTCTGCACGACCCTCTGCAGTGTGGGCAACGGGGTTGGTCAGCCAGTGGTTTTCTGAATAGAACCGCATGCATGCATCCAATTCAGCTGTGGTATAGTTATCCACATGGACTGGAATAAATGGATCCATACATTCGAAGCCAGACTTGCCAAGCAAGTAGCTGAAATGAAGAACAGTGACCACAGAAAATAATAGGTTTACGGAGAATTTTGAAGAAAAAAAAGTGCCTTACAAAGACCAACAGTTTACTCCGAAAGTAGTAGGTTCCATTACAAAATTTTAACCCTCAAGTTGTTTATATTTAATTTAGAAGAGACCCTGTGGTGAAAAATCTAGACTTCGGTTGGATTTGAACCAGCGACAGAAACACCATGCTCAAACGCGACAAGCGCCCTACCAGCTGAGCTACGAAGCCACGTCGAGAGCTCAGAAATTTCACAAAAAACTCCCGCTGAATATGTATGAAAGAACATTAAAACGATCGCTTGATAAAGGCTCTCCGAGAGGGTCGAAACGTTGCGAAACCGATAACTCTTTTGGTTTTTAACTCGTTGTGGCTTAACCAAGGAATTACTTAACATCAAAACGACATTTACTGACGGGGTAAGAAAGTGCAACATACTGGAACGAACCCGAAGCAAGTTAAACTTCTTATTTGTGCATAAGAAAAGCTGAGTTGGATTAAGAGCAATCACTTTCCAAAACTCCAGCTGTGTGACCGGTGCAAACCAAATGGACTCATCAGATATTCCTTAATATCCCACCGGTTGTCGCGTCCCTATAATGCAACAAATCGATTATACATAGAAAAATTTGTAGCGTTAACAAAACGGCCACAAAAGCATTGACAAATGGCTGAGGACGTACGTGGATTACATGATAGGATTTAGGCATTTCCGTTAATTCGTTTGCTAACTTACTTGTTTACTCCTAAACAACTAAATCTACGAGTAGAACATAACACATGTACGACCGCAGCGTTCGCATCCGGATAATCTTTAGCCAGCCGCTTTCAAATAGAAGGAACAAATTTAGATTTCCCTCGTGTTAGAGCGTCGGTAGACCATACCGTCATGACTACCAGGATTAGATCTCCGAAACAACTTCCAACGAGGCAACCGTGACAATCACTGCGTTACAAACCCCATAATAGGCACAACCAAATTAGGATACTTAAACGCGCAACCACATTTACACGTGAGTAATGCTTACGCTACAAGTGAACTTCAAGAGAAAATATGGTAACTGTCTTGATAATTCCAACTGACCACTTCAAGACAAGGACTCCTCGATCAAGTTGAGATCGCAGAATTTATTGAATTTCCTAAGCAAAGAAATGATTACTTGCGCATTACTCACAAATAGTTGAGAATGAAAGATTGCATGCAATGAGTGCTAATTTCTTTCTCTGTAAGTAATCACATCAAACACAGTATGTTATCCGTAACTGCCTATATTTCGCCATGTTAAGTCGGACCTTTTTGAGCCTCAGCTTAACAGGCGAGGAACTCAATGACAACCCAAGAATTCCGGACACGTCTGACGTGCAAAGTCAAGCACGGTACGGTCACGATGACCGGGATGGTCAAAGTTTCAGTGGTTGGCAACACATCAAACCCAGTAAATAAATGAAGTGTAAATACATTATCATGCTTTGGGCAGGTAGACGAAGATAATGCGCAAGTGTTGATTCACTCAGGATTCACAGTTAGGTAATGATTACAGTACCATCTGGATGCTTGGTAAATTGGGCGTAAAAATGAAAGAGGTTTACCATTAGCCACTATGACAATGATATCCCCACGGTACGTTCGTGAAACGTTTGACTAGGTTACCAAAGTGAACCTATAATCAGCGAGAAGAAGAAAGCAAAGTCACTGTTGATCGTCAATCATGTTGTGGTTTAAGGTGTGTTATTGGTTAATAGTATGCAGCTGCGTAGACAAGGACAAACAAAAGGAATGCTTTGTGTTCACGTTACTCGATCATCCGAAAATTTCAGCTTGTTCATCTAGGCATAAACACAAACCCGATAATTCATTCTGAGCATACGATACACCGACATCCTATCTACGGTTATGATTCTTACTGAGAGGACAAGTGACTACTGAGCGGCAGAAAAAAAAGTGCTTTCTGTCAGTAGTTTACTAACCATGCACAATCGAGAACATCTATAAAAAGTTACTCATAATACTCAATTCGGAAGAACTGACCCGATCACTTTATATCAACCATATTAAGCAGCTGCGAAGTACTACCCAGCATCGTCAAAAAGAGCCTTTGATTCTGACACGTCAAAATAGAAATAGCTTGACAGCCATTGGGAAAAAACGTCCGTGTGGTACGGTAGGGGAGTAGTCGCCGGAAAGTCACTTTATACCAACAATTGGCTGAGCAAAATTGGGGTGGAAAAAACTTACGATGGATGAACCCCAAAGGGAAAACGATTTGGTAAAACAACTTTGTGTTAAGAAGATTTGAGCATCGAACCGTAGGGTATAAGAAGCAGACCGGTAAGATGACTAGTCCAGAAAAAAGGAAAAAGATGCGTATAACCAGAAACTCACCCAGGAGTATATTTTTCTCGATCTGATGGCCAGGCGCCTCGGACATTGAGCGATGTGAGGATAGCGCCGTGAAGCCAATCCGCTTGTAGAGCACGTTGAAGATGATGCACAATAGCCAAACGATCTACAGTGACTTTACACTGTAATACTTTATCTGACAGTCGAGTTCCACGGCACCATAGGAAATTCACACCATCCACGATCAGCAGACAAGGTGGCCCGTTGGGCTGTGAACACAGTGTGCGCATCTACAAAAAGGTTTGAGAGCCTCAATAAATTGATACAATCCACTAACAAAGCAAGATGAATCTGAAACCATACGAGGGAACCGGTATGAATGGGATGGGTAAGGGAAATTTATAAAAACCCTCATGAACCGTATTTGGTAGAATTAAATATGACACTAGCGGGTGACACAAATCAAGCTGGAGAAGCACACTGACAAACCTTGTAAACAAAAACTCGCATATCTATATCCGGTACAATGTGCTTGAACCAACAGATGCGTGTTTGTTAATTTGTACGAACAGACCGTACTGTCGTGTTTTAACTGGAAATCACACCAACCACGGAGCTCCTTGACACAGATTAGTTTGGCACCCAAACGCCCACGAAATGTTTTCAAAAACATCAAGTTCAATTCCCTTTTTTTGCACGCAGTACAGCGACATCCCAAGATCCCGGGTTATATCAAACGTTTTCCCATCAAACCGTACAACATACCACGAACAGCCAACCACAGGTTGGGTGAACTATCCTCCGTTTGACGATAATTCAACTAGTCTTTCACAACCCTAATTCGGAAGTCGGCAGTGTTATGACTTAAAAATAATTGTTTATTTAAGGGGTAGTGCCCCATTACCTGGGAATTTCCGCCTAACGTCTTCTAAAACAATGTAGTACACAGGCCAGACCACCATGTCATGGGCGCAGAACTGATCGCCTGCAGTAAATGAAATGTATGACAAAAATCTTCGAAAAAAACTAGACTCATGTCGGTTACAACTGCCGAGTAGGAGATGTTAAAACGCCTCGAAGTACTAAATTATTATTACCCTGGTTTTCTTCAACAGAAGGTTTCAACTCTACGGAAAGCCTCTGGGATGGTCCTAGCTTGGGAAAGAGATATTCAGATGTAAGCAGAATTGAGAGCAAAACAATAGTCCGCTTGAGAACAAGTCAGAGGAGAGTGTATCATCAAGTTAATCTATAGCGTATATCCAAGGAAAGCACGTGGACAGAAATTCAACATTGTTTTGCAGAAAAAAATACATATGTTTAGCATGTGAAAGTTACAGAGTGGCAAACGCGATAACCATACAGGAAAAAAGTAATGTGTAAGGTAAAGAAACAAATGTGAAGTGACGCGGAAAAAAGTTACAACGATGCACACAGAGACTGACAACACGACTACCACTGACTTCTGTTTTTCGCCATACCACATAACATCCTCAACCGAAGGTGTTCAGTAAACTTCGAACCCCAGTCAGGAAGACCGCAGCGTCCTACTGAAGCAAGCTTCACAATGAGTGCCTTTATACCCCGAACCCAGGCCATGCGCTGACCACTGGGCTATAGCTTCCAGTCTAACCCACCAAACACAAACAAGGCACGATGTGGCAGGCAGTGAGTTAGCATTCGTAGAATGTGGCCAAGTCAACGAAGCCTCTGAGACGAGATTCGTAAGCCTAAGGATCGACAGAGTTTAACCGTTACGGAGACATGTCGGCGAACTTCGTTATCACTGACAAGATGTTCCCATCATACGCCATAATGCTTCGGAAACACCGATGTTCGAAAACGGAAACTATAAACATCCCCCGCGCGAATCGACCAGGTTTCGGGGCCGTGCAAAAGGACTGTCCTAATGCCGGCATTAGACGCTCGGTCTTTCACAGAAAGACTGAGACCATGCGGACGCCATAAACGGTGTAAGTTGACAAACGCCATCCGAGCCTTTGTAACTTGTAATCCCATCAGACGTTTCACCAGCGAAGATGCAGCTCCCACGATACATAAACTTCTCGACTACTTCTAACTGTTCACCACTAAGGGTGAAAGTAGGCGCACAGTCCTGGAAACCTTGCAAAAGCACCTTGTACTTAGTAGGTGCAAAGGCTATACAAACTGATGAACGGAAGGTTATTGTCGAATACGCTTGTCATGCCGTTCGTATAATATGTAAACTGATACTCACGTTCACTGCATACAGTAAGTGGAATTTCCGTTCATAACATCTATCGTCGTTTATTTAAAACTGCAATAGCTAATCAAACATTACAATAGTGTTCAAACGGTGTTGACGTATACAGTGTATCGTACATCTGAAGGTAATGGAATCGCAACTGCAGCACAGCATCCCACAGAGTGCGGAAATAACAAATAAAATTCCGAATGTTACGGAGACTGTCAGAAAAGTTACATACCCTAGAAAGTTGACAACATCTATCCAAACCATTACCCAATCAAAGGCACTCATTACTACCGGCAGCAACAGATCCATGACAATTACATATTATCTGTTTGGATGTCCTACTTGATGGAAGGCTGGTCGTGATCACTAAAACCGGTGATTAGAGACGCTACCCGAGATGGCGGTGTGTCGCAGTCAATGGTGTACTTGTATCCATACCATTGCTAATTCTTCCGCTTAGTCTTCTTTCAATAATGTTCAACCTTCTTAGTAACGTTTTCTTCTAGGATATTCCACGTCACTGTCGAGGCGAGCGGCGGCCCGAGCCACAGTACCTTTTGGTCACGCTCATGGCTGTTGTGATGACGATGATGATGGAAATATGACTCGGCATACGGAAGTGAGGGACTATCGGTAGGTTACTAAGTCTTTATTTTCAGACTAAAACCTTTATGGCTCATAAAATTCACCGATGGAAACAACGGAAGAGAAGACGGCTAACTGGATCTACTGGCATCAGTAAAATTTTTGTTCGGACAGGTCATCAGTCAAGTAAGGACTAGTAATGAAACAGGACGGTGAAATTTGAGCTGTCCTACAGATATCACCTTATTCTCAACTGCGGCTTGATTGTTCGTTTGCAAGATGCCGGTATCTTGGTTGAATGTAAACAGCGATCACAAGTGAATTGACGGTCGATGCTTTGCTCACTCTCCGTATGAACTAAGCCAGTTTGCACGATTATATAGCAGTCGATGACTGATCCACCCTTGCCGATGACCGACTGTAGAAAAACTATAACAAACTGTTAGAGAAAACTTAATTTCCCAAAAAATGGTTTGCCTTTTAAAATGTATCCGTTGACCACGTGAGTCACAACACAAGCCATTTGTTTCCAAACCAATCACAGGATGGACATCATGGCCTCAGAAACAAATGTACACAGTAGCCGTTAATCGCTAACAAATGACTTTTCTAAAGTTATTAAAAATAGAGTGAGATCAGTGGTTGTCATTGACGTGATTACTATCGATGGATCAATAGCTGACCTCCCGAAGAAGGATTCCAATGCAGTCGGTTGAGTACTTGGACCTTGCTATCGCAAAGTTGACCACTTCCATCCAAGGTGTACCAGCTCGAGTTGTGTCCATTCGGGTCCATGCAATATCGCGTGTCGTAACCGGCTTATGCTGCAGCAAGAATTAAAAAAGAAGCAATGAATGAACCGACAGTCCAAGCTTGTCAACAAGCAACATATCATTTTCTTCATAGCAAATGTTATCAAGTTATTCACCTAAGCTTTTGAACTTCCTTTTACTGTAGGCTGAAGTCTACCAACCGTTTGCGGTCAATAAGTACACCACAGACAAGCCGTTGTAACTGTAATGACACGAACCGTTTGCATAGGTTGACAAAACCTGCTGTCTTCGTGCACATACACGTCAGTTAGTGAGAAACGAAGTAAAAAGCCCCTGGAATACGGCGAACGTTGTGCAATGCCTATCGATAAAAACACCGTATGACCGGCAAAACTGAGGGTTTGCGGGGCACATCAATCAGTTTAATGACCTCCTCCAGCAGTGATGCCCACAAGGTGAATGGGTGGATAAGGACTTGGCTTTCAAAACGAAGGCTGCCAACCAGAGACTCATTCGGACAATTTCCACTTAATAAGTCTGAACAAACATTAAACTGGTTCCAGTGTAGTGTCGGATTCCGAGTGAGCAGCCGCAAACATTACATAATTACCGCTTCGGGTTTTTGTGACAGCAGAAATGACAAAATGGCAGCTCAGGGTGAACTGTCTGTCCAAACAAATGGGGGTGCCAACAATTCGCATATTAAAACCCACTTAACGCTGTGCATGTTTTCGAAAACTTGCAAATTTCAAGGTTCATTACCTTGAAACTGTCCAAACAGATCCCTTACGCGTAAGAATCAACAACCCTAAAAATAAAGAACGTTCGACAACACCAGTCATTGAGATCTTTTCATACATTTCTTTCGGCCGTAAGCCCGGCCAGATGGCACTCCGGCTCGACCCGCCGTTCACGCGAGCAGTTAACTAAAATTAACCTAGGGAGAAAAGTCAACGAAAAGACAAATGGGACAAAATGAGGTCACATTTAAGAGCTGAAGGAGTTGAGAATGCGGGCATGCCTTTCAATGTAGAAGACTGTTATTTTGGAGAGCGGTCTCAATTAGCGGTTTTATTTATCACGGATCCAAAACGAGGCAGGCGACACCTATAAACATTACTCAATGGAGGTATTAGGAACTTCACATTTCACGAACACGGTTGTCTGGCGATCTCGCGGTTTTACTCAGCTGTTAGCAATCTTGACAAACAAAGCCCAGTACAGTAGACATCCAGGTTTGCGGTTGTAGGAGGCAACCAGCTGGAGGTCCACGATGGTGGACTGCCGCATTGCTCAAGCGATCATTTCATTTGATGTGGGCTGAGTGACAAAGTCAACGATGGCGATATTTTCATCAAATACAAGATGCCTCCGAATAATAGAGTAGAATGGACATCACATAAACATCATACATTCGTCCTTTTAGCAACAATCGAAAACTACTTGATGACGCAAACAAAGTAAGCTGGTGCAGGTAACACAATCCTTTGTTGTTCCCGATGATGTCTTATCGGCGACATTACTAGTTGAAAAAAGGATTTTACCAAAATAAACGGAACCGTCCACGGTCTCAAGCAGACTGCCTGGTATAAAGAATGTGGAAGCAAGAACGCCCTTGTATGAAAGTGTTTGAAAAACAGAGGCTTGTTTTATACAGAACAGCTAGGTAAAACGCCCCATTCGATAAGGTCATCATCATCAAAGACAGTAATACATCAGTGGTTCACACTGACGCTTAACTGCCACAGCTGTGTGTGGGTTGAGATACTGCCAGGGTGCCCAGACCTGGACAGGAGAACGAATGGGGTCATCAACCAGTCTTTGGCTAAAAAGCCTATACCGCAAGGCAGCGGGTGGGTGGCAGTGTACCAGAACTGGTACGTTTTCCGGAAAAAGATGCCAACCTTCTTCCAACCTTCAACCTGGAAGACCAGGTAAGGTACACGGGCCTTGGACAAAAGAGTCAAACAGGACACCATCAACATTCTCTGTCGGTCACTATAACCAAAAATAAAGCCTATACCAAGCAGCCTGGATTTTCTACTAGTACCATCCAGAACCCCGTTCATAAAAAATTTGGACGGAAGAGAAGAAATCGCCTACACCCGTCTAACGTCACTGATAAACAAATGAGAATGTTGCCCATGAACTCCCGCTCTGCTGGCAGATAATGTCCGAATATATTAAGAGCAACCGAACTGAAGGTAATCTTTAGACCTATATATGTGGCCTACATATATGACCGTTGGTTACCTATGTGTTTTGAAAACTGAATAAATATGATCATCTGATTTTGAAATACCGGCGTCAGCTGTAATGGGCGAACTGTCTGGGGCGATCATTCGTGCGTTAGGATCAACAGTCATAATGGTAAACGACGTTTTGATGCTATTATTGTAAAACGAAATCTGAATGAAGTGCAGGGCTATCACAAATAATCAACGGTGGATACAGAACGATGGTTACAAGTAAGCATGTTACCTGATCAAGAAAAGCTTCATTAAGCCTCAAGAACTGACGAAGCCAGTCAGCAGATCGACTTGGAAAATCAAAAGCATCCCCAGACAGATTGGGGCGATGTTGATCTTGATGATAATCATTGCTGTGCGTCAAATCAGCACATCGATCCAGCCAATTTTCAGCATTAGGGAAGGGGAAGATTAGCCACTGGTTGGTACCCGCGAAGTGCGCGACTTGGGCCAATGTAACAGAAATTCCGGTACCCGGTTGACCGTAAACAACAAAACGAGGGACTGAACGAGTGCATAAATTTAACTCATCCACAGCTGATTCTGATTTGGAAACGGATACCTGCAAAGACCGAATTTCCAATAAATCCTTTACAATATGTAGAAAAGGTGACCGGAGAAGCAGTGAGTAATCTTTGAAGACGGAGAGTTGTTCCACCAGCGCCGGTTTCAAAAATGGACTACAAAACCTATCAAATTCTGCCTGTGGGTAGGTTGCAAATTTATTCAACACCGACGACATCTGGGAAGATTGCTCGATGGGAGAAGTAATTTTTGTACGTGGAGCTCGCAGATCTATCTCCATAGCAGATGAAAGCTTCCGCTGCAAACAGCAAATAAGTGAACCTCTCCGTGGGAAGCCCCATACGGATGTACAGGGCTTTCTTATGAGAGCAGCCTGTAAGTAAATATAGTAGTATGAAGCAGAATAACGAAATTATATCCAATGACTGGATATCAAGCGCAATAAAGAGAAAAGCATACACATTTTGTGAAGGGAAGTCACAGATTTCACGGGTTGTTTACAGATCCAAAAAAGTCTCCGATTTGTTACTGACTCGCTTCTGGGTGGCACGGAACAAAGACTGGCCGGGAACAGTCTTGAGTTGGAGAGGGTCGTCGTGAAAGCATCGAATACGAGCATAAGCACAGAGTCAAGTGAATAGATGTAAAGAGAAAATGGGATGGTGCAAGAATCCAATTATCTACGTCAGGTAATCGCGATCACGCTCAACACAGGCACTTACCAACGAGAAACACTCGTCAAGGACAGCACACGAACAGACATACCACGACATGCCAGCCATACTTATTTGCGTAATTCTTTCTACACCGACTGCCCTTCCTATGGGAAGTTGCTTAACATTACAGGGGGCTGAAAATGTCTGAAGTTTCCATGAGATATTCGTCCAATCTCACCTTGAACGCTTCAAAGATCGGAGCTAAAACGACTTCTTCTGGCAGGCTGTTTCCGAAGGAGACCTCTCGAACTGCAAACGAATGACGCCGACAAAGCAAACAGTAGGGTTGATGCTGAAGACAAAAACAATTCCCACTTGAACTTGTGTTCAGTTCTTAGTAGGATAGGTGAACAAGAGTGACTGGAATCAGTTACAGTTTAGTAGGCTAGTATGATATCTCCTCTCACGCGTCGAAACTCTAGATCAAGCAGGCTCAAACGTTGAAGTTTGTTCTGCTAATGTATCGAAGGCCACTCACTTGCTTTGTAGCCCTGCTATAAACTTTTTAAGTAGTAAGACATCCTTATGGAGATAAGGGGAACAGACTTCAACACTTACTCCTAGCAATGAGGGAATTAGGGCAGAACGGATGGTAATAAAGTGTTTCAGGTTTAGATAGCCTAGTTTACGGTTGACAAATTTAGAATTCCTTTCGAAATGATCGGACAAGCTGAACACTATTCATACAAGCCTGCGGTTGAGCGTTTGGATTTGACTATTCGGTCATGCCTATTGTGAAGCTGCTGGCGTTGTGGTTAACACGATAGTCTCAAAAGCACGAGGATCAGAGTGCAAACTCTGATCCGGACAAGGATATGCACCACTGATGAGCTCTAATAAGAGCGAAACTCGCGTTTAGTGCTTCCTTTCGAAGTAGGCTAGCCGAAAGGCTTACCGGAATGCAAAGGCCGCGAGTGAGTGTGGGTGGTGTTCAATTTTGAAATAACCTAAATTCCCGAACTTTCATTATTGAATTTAGAGACATTAGTAGTTTGTGTGCCATCATTTTGCAGTTGACGAAGAGACTTAGATCCTGGGTGACGATCGAACCTGAGTTTTTCTCTTGTTCACATACATGAAGTCCAACATTACCAAGGTGGTACGAGGTCGCACTGTTATGGAGAAGCCTCAGGACTTTACACTTCACTGCATTCAACGGTATTTTATTTAACCTACACCTGTTTTAAAGCGGGTTGAGAGCTGACTGTAGGCTGGATCCATCGGAGGGGTCTCGAATGGCTCTTCAAGGCTTTGTGCCGTCTGCGTACAACAGAAAGCTTGGAGATAAAATTGATGGTATTTCACTGACGTATATGATGAAAAACAACGGTCCTAAAATTAACCATTGCGCCACTGTATACGGGGCTTTTCGGATTGTCCAGTAAGAGACATTAACTCGAATAGAGAAGGTGCGTCCAATTAGAAACTTTATTATTTCTTACTGATAATGGCTCAATGAGATGTAATATGGGAATATACATGTGAACGTAAAGGATATTGAGGATTAGTTTACAGTTCATGGTTGGGTTTAGGAAATACCAGCAAACTTTAAGCTGCTCCGTGCCAATGGTCCCAGACGCCTGTCTGTCAGTGAAGCTACCAGCGAGCCAGATGGCACACCCAACTGCAATAAGTCCCGAAAGTTAGAGCGTTGAGCGGAACACTTTGAGGGTTAATTTAGCTGGCCTTCTGTTTCTACTGTGTTGCCGCTACAACCTTGCGATGTAGCGCCCTAGTCGGTAGATTTGAAACCACCCACTGAGACCGAAGTCCGCAATTGTATCTCGGCTCTCAAACGTAATAGGGCTGCTGGTCCAGATGATCTCATACCGGCACTTTTCAAAGAAGGTGGAGGCGTTAGTAGAGGTCTAGACTCAGTTGTTTCAACTTATGTGGGATCACGCGACAATTGTTCTTATATTTAAGAAAAACATCAGAGGCTCTAACGAAAACCATAGGGGAATTAGCTTGATTTCAGCCATTTCTAGGATTCTGGCCACCATTATACTTTGTAGAATTACTGTGGTTCGGGAGGTAAAAAGTAGGGAAAAACAGGCAGGGTTTCGATCTGGGCAGGGATGTATTGGTCAAACTTTTACTCTTCGTCAAATTCTGGAGCAGCGTCATGTGTACTGCCGGAAAACAATTGCCTCATTCCTCGATTATAAAGATGCGTTCGATTCGGTGGATCGATCTACAGTTTTAGAGTCGCTTAAACACATGGGTGTACCGATCAAGTATGTGAACATATTGTCGGCGCTTTATTCCCATATTTCAGCTCAGATTAGGGTATACAATGAACTGTCTGACAGTTACATCACCAGGAGAGGCTTGCGTCAAGGCTGTCCACTTTCATTATTTTTGTTCAATTTCGTCATAGACGAACTAACACAGGATTGTCCGTGGCACTCAAATGATGCCGGCGTGAACCTCCTACCTGATGACAGAGTGACTGATCTTGATTGTGTTGACGACAAGATCCCGACCCATACTGCTACCTTAACGAGGTGGTCGGGCTTGTGTACTGTTTTGAACCGGCGAGCTATGCTAACTAGGACTACGGTCCTTCCAGGTACAACCTTGTCAGACAGGCCAAAGGGGAGCAGTCAGACGAAAAGCAGTTACACTCATAGGATTGTATGTCGCACTACTGACCGCATA
>LUCH01006921.1:0-16086 GCA_013368495.1 Paragonimus heterotremus
TATTAATCTTGCCTATTACGTAGTCCGTCGTTAAGAACCTTTGAAGGTCGTTCCGTTTTCAACCGTTCCACTAACCGTTATACCGTTGTCTGTTTTACGCCCCCGTAGGCCGCATATCAAGTTACAACATTTATGACAGCTGGTTGTACTGGAATAGGTGTCTGCGTATGATGATTATCGGAAGATCTTTGCAGCCCTCGTTAGCCTCCACTTGTAGCTAAGCTTCGATAAAACCCAGTCTGACAAAAAGGATGCCACCGTTTCGGTTTCCATACCGATCCCCTGAAAAGGCACCGAAAGCTGGTGGGCCGTCAGCATGTTGCTGAAACTAGTAAATAAGCTGGGGAAGGTACGAACTGCACTGCTTAAGCTTCCTGCCCACAACGATCGGAGTAACCCGGACTGAATAATTCACCAGCTGAAGCGCCCCGGTGTCTTACGGGTGAGTGAAATCTTCATCCACAAAAGATCATAAACACAGACAGGAACAGATCACTGGTTCGCATTTATGCTTAACTGTCACATGAAGATGAAAAAAGCGAGTCGCGAGGGCTCCAGCCCAGGAGACGAACCCGATCTACAGTGCTTAACCCCTTCGTGAACGGTTTCATTTGTCTACGCCAGGTCATCGCTTGTCCACCTCGCACCTTGCACCAATCGGTCGCAGTGTCGGCAAACGATTGGCTGACATCCTTAGTATATGGCCTAATCATCTAAGTCTGCGCAAATGTAGTGAGTGAATAAAAGAATTCGTTTGACAATCAGTGGATAATCACCACATGGACACCAGTCGCCAGGTGAGGTTTTTGGTACCACATGCAAGAATAAGGCCCATGGGCTACTAGAGGGCTTAATGATACCGAGTCGAAGAAGGTTCCTGAATTCAGCTTTGGAGATTCTGGGTTTCTCTGGTGGTAACCGACAGGGGCGAGCGACGGTAGGCAGTCCTTTGGTGGTATTGTGGTGGAAAACGTCACTTCATACTAGTGACAGTGAACCTGATGGATTGATAAGGCGTGGGAACTGTCGAAGTAGGGTCGCGAAACTGCTGTCTGGTAAGGCCGAACGTAATCCCACTGATTTAATCGATGTGGACTTTTCACGGACACATGAAGCCGTTGTGTTGTTGTGTTCCGGCTCCTTACATCCACCACGCGTCCGAAGTGGATGAGAAAGTCAATGGTAATAATTGGGTGCTGTGCATCTGCAACGGTAAGGGACCATCGGGATTGCCAACGGGGACCAAGGTAGAGGGTGAGTAGTTTCTCTCCGTAAGTCTGAATGGCGGTGCGGTTAGCGGCCTGTAGGGTATACGACACCGATTTTAGGTTATTTTTGTCACTATTAGGTGAAACAACACTAATCTTAACACTAATATCAATGAGGAAATTGAGAGACGTTGAGCAGTCGAATACATAAAACAGGCGACATAAGTATGGGCCAGTGACAGCCGTCGCCATTACTGGCTCGCTTGATTGTTTCCCGTCTGGGTTCGATCATTCCGAAAGGAACAAGGCTACCTGCAACGATGAGCACGCGTATCAAACCGATGGTGGTTACAGCACACATTCCTATCAAACTGTTATGTGCGCGACCCACTTCGTGGGCGGGACTTTGAGCGTACTGGTGGCCGTTTGTCTGCTAGTAGTTTCGTTAAAGTGGCTAGCTGCAACGACATTTGTGAAAACTGCTCTTTCAGGTTTCAGACATCCAGCTGGAGAGTGTCGCGACTGCAAGAAGCTTGCAATCTGACTACTTGCGGAGGAGCATGACTGTGATGCACCTGGTCAGCTAACTCTGCTAGTTCAGTCAACGATTTGTCCTTCTCTAAAACAAGTGTGTGACGGAGCTCGCGTGAGAGGTTCTGAAGCCACAACTCGCAGAACACCCGTTTCCTGGCAGTCTGCCTGTTTGACAACTGAATCGTGTGACGAAGCAACTGTGAAGAAGTGCGACCTCCCAATTCGACACTGGCAAGGAGCCTGCGAAGGTTGTCGTCGTCAGAAGCTGCCGTCCTGTTAATAATGGCTGATTTGATGACACTGTAAGGGTTCTCCACTGGACGCTCATAAATTACATCCACAACTTCCGTAGCCACTGTCTCAGGTAAACTGGAGACAACGTAATTATACATGTCGCGCTCAGTGGACTTGGCGAAAATCGAAAATAACTTCAATCTGTGCAAACCACAGTTTAAGGTCTCTACTGCCGAACTCAGGAAGTTTAATCATGACAGTGCTTTCTGAGACAGTTGTTTCCTGTTCAATAACAAAATACCTACTAATGAAGAGGCAGAAAAGAGGTGAGATTAAAAATACCGAGATTTCCAGGAAGAACTAAAGGAAGAAGACTGCAGAATAAACAAAACTTTAGCAATACGTGTGACGAAAGTCAGCACACGGACTCACTGAATCGAACATACCACTGTATTCGAGAAATATGTTAACTGTTGGCCGATGGTACACATAACGGCGTCTAGGAATTTTGCGAACAGTAAACATTTGACTAAAGCATCCGCGTCCAGGGGGAAACCTCGCTCGTTCTGCAGTGAGTCAACAAAGTATAATGGATGCCAAAATTGTCGTGATTACTGGAGTCAAACTAATTCCTCTATGGTTATCGCGAAAGGGCCGGACTTCTTTCTTGAATATAGGAACTATTATCGATTGACTTCAGCACGGAAGAGTGATCTCCGTCGTCAACATGAGTTGAAACAACTGCGTCAAAACATCTACTAACGATTTCATACCTTTTCTGAAACGTGCCGGCACGAGATCATCTGGGCCAACAGGCTTATTACGTTTGAGAGCCAAATGTAATTGCGAACCTCAGTCCCAGTTGGTGGTACCAAATCTACCGACCAGGGTTCTAGGTTACAAGATCGTGATGGCAACACAGTAGAAGCAAGAGGCCAGATAAATTTAATCTCTAACCTTCTGGATTTATCATAGACGAATGTGCCATTTTCCGCGCTGATAGCTTCCCTGACAAACAGTCGCCTAGTACCAGTGGCACAGATAAACCTACAGTTTGGAAGTGTTCATTGTAGTAAAAGCGGTTTCCATTTCCTCAACTTTTTCTACCAGCCAAGCCTTACGATCAACAATTAGACTACGCTTCAGCTTCCCACAGATATCTCTTCTAAACTTGTCATATGAACTGTCAAGAGATATGTTGCATCTGCCATCAAACTCCAGAGATTCCCCAGAGATGCAATGCTTCTTCAATTCACGAACTAGTGCACCAGATATTACAGTACCTGTTTGATGAATGACCTGTGAGATCTCGGTCCAGCAGTTCTGAAGATCTTCGGTGTGAAAATTGTTAAGGCTGCTTTCCAAGCTGGTTTAAGACTTATACTTTACCGACGGCATAACCAGTTTCTCAACAGCTAATCATTGTCGTCCATGCGGTCATTGTCAAAACAAAACGACAACGTACCAACGCATGATCTGAATCAAAACATGTGCCCCAATAAGAACGATGGCCTTAAATGGAACCCCACCTCTTGTAAATAACACCTATTTGGTATATCTAAGACCAGGCCTGATTAGGAGAAGGAAGACGCCAAGTATAACAATGATCAGCATAATGCCAAAACCAGCACTTGCTAAAAATAGCTTGTGCTCACACCTGTCACTGTTGTCCGTCATTATTCCAGAGATGTGAAGCTATCCCAAACTTGCCACCTAAACCAGACTCGGTTTCACCAACGCGGCCGACCTGGGCGCTCGTATCTGCAGTCAGAGCGACCATATCAGAACCATGTGTCGTACGAACGAGAGCGGCCAGATCCCAGTGAAAGGTGTTCTTGACACTGACGTCAATACAGTCAGTTAGAGCATAAACAGACAATGAAAAGATTTCCGAAAGTTTTCCCTCTAGAGATGGTCTTAACAGAATCCACCAAATGCAGGGCACAAAGTCTACTATTAACAGGAATTCAATCTACTAATGAGGCTGCGGCCGTCGTACTGAAGACTACACCTACTCCAACTTAACCGGTAGCGGCAGTCGTGGGGTTACCCGAAGTGTATAACCAACATCGGATAAACAGTACGGGTGCTGATAGTTTCATATGTTAACCATTACCGTGGATTCCAGTCTCTGAAATGCAACGAGTATTGGCAATCAACGGATCTAACGTTCGTGCAAGAGTGGGCTGTTGACCTATCTGTTTTAGAGTGTGAACGTTGAAAGCACCTATATTAATTCGCATTCTAGGTATAATCAAGGGACGAGGGAGGCTTGAGGCTGAGTGGTAAGCGATGGAACGTACCGATACAGTGTTACTACGATTAGCTACATCTGTTGTGGGACCTGCAAAGTGATCACTAGAGATGAGGTTGGGGGGACCTGAGAGCTAAATTTAATAAGACAGTGGAGAGGGGTCAAGAGTAGCATGTTTTCGTTTATCCATCCTCCTGTACGCATCGGATAAGGCGACCTGGTTTATACTGTGAGACGGCCGATGTAGTACAGAATTAACAGTGTTGTGATTATTCATGATTGTGTGTGGGTTGGGATACTGTCAGGAGGTCCAGACCTTGACAGGAGAACGATTAGGATTCCCAACCAAAGCCTTTGGCTCAAAAGTCTGTACCGCAAGGCACCGAGTGAGTGACAGTGTATCAAAACTATTTTTCTTTCGGAAAATGATGCCGACCTTCTAACCCCTCCCTCCTGAGGACCAGAAGATTGTGGTTTGTTAGAGCCTTACCTATTGGCCTGCCTGATATGAATGACTCTGTCGGTGAGGCGGCCACACCGTCCAGCTTACCCCCAGTAGGTCATCGGGATGCGCAAGCCGTCACGCTGCGTCAAAATCCAGTCTGGTTATGATGACGTTTAGAGACTTAGGCCAGGTTTCACTTCCATCATGTCTAGAATGAGGATTTATGTCTGAATATTTCGAAGGACGGGTTATCAGCAGTCTCACATCAACGTTAACATTCAAAGTATTCTCTAAATGTTATATCATTGTACCAGAGAAATGTTTTTTATGAACTAAAACAACACATTAATAGTGTACCTGAATGCTTTAAATCAACATCATACAAGAGTTTGAGGATCCGGTTCAAATGTACAAAAACGTTCTCGCACAATGTGGTCAACTCGCCAGACAGGCGTTCAAAAATAAAGGAATACAGATTGTGCCAGGATACCAGGCACAATGTGATGACCAAAAAAGTCGTCTTCTTCCACAGTGACTTCATAATCCCACATTCTTGTGCCTTGTGAATAGTAACGCAAATTCTGTCATCTTTCTTGCATGGTGTTTCATCAACAGTTACCATCCAACATCGTTCCAAACAGACCAAGAAACTTTTTTCAGAATACAATAGAGACTCCGTAATGGCTCAGGTGCACGGCATTCGTAATCTTAGTACCACACGCAGCTACGGACAACGCTAGCGAAGCAAACACAAATTGAAACAGTAAGCCGTCGAACAAGGAGCGTCCCGCTTGTGATTCCTCTAAGATTGAACTAGGACAAAAAAGCATATTAGACACAGTTCGACCTACTGCAAACGCTCAACCAAATTCTAATGACATATTCATAGGGTCTGATGGGCACACATGTCAGTAATCTGCATCTACTTTTGAGTGACATCAACAATTCAGTCGTAGTAAAAAAAGACAGAAGTTTGTAAGTAATGCTACGGTTGAATAGGAAGACCTTCAAAACCACTATCCAAAACGCTCAGTTAACCATCACACTGTCAGAGTGCGGACTACTCTTCGGCATACCAGTGGAATAACTTCTCTATTTCAGGTAAAATTGTGCCTTTTTGTAACAACTTTGCTGCGACTGAGCACAACTGTGACCAAACCGATCCATCAGTCAAGAGTGAAAAGATACTGGAAATGTTACGGACTAGGACAGTCAGTCAATGAAGCACCATTCTCGGTGACTCGGTTCGTCTGTGCAATCTGTTCAGACGACTCGATTGTGACGTGAGTTAGGGTGCTGATGACGTGCTCATTTATCAAATGCAGCCTGAGTGGGTGGGAGCAGCTATCATCTACGGCCGTGCTCAGATCGGACAGGAAGAGAGGACAACCAACGACTTTTCATACTGCGCGCGCGCCCGGGGTCACACTATGCGTAACAATGGCGAGGCATCTACAACAAAGCCTCCAGAAAAGTCAGTGGAACGGTCACCAAAGTGATAATTTGGTTGTTTTGGGGTGGTATTTAAGTTGGTGGTGTTATAAAACGAAATTTTCTGATCCGATTTTGACCAAAATCATAAGAATCATAACAGGCAACTCAACAAAAATTGAAATGACGAGGTAAACCGGAAAAAATGGAGCTTCCAAAAAGAAGAGGTGGTTGCACACATGTTAAAGTACATCTGATAATTAAAAAGTAGTTTTTTTTATGGATATGGCTGTTCAAATACAGGGTGGGTCAATTTTGGTGTACATAATTTAACGTGGGTTAATTTGCCGTCATTATATTCTGAAATGCGAAGAAATTAAGGTGATAATATCATCGCTAAAGCGATAAGTCGGAAAAGCATAGCCGCGTTCCCTTACGTTTGACGGCATGAATGTGTCAACAATTCTGCAATTCATCCGATTGCATGAAGCCTCAGAATAGCTCGTCACTTTAGCCACTACTTTACGTGTTATGTGCTATGAAATGACGATGTGGATGGCAGCTGCAAAAGTGTACAGATGACCTTAAACACTAGATATTCATCGTTCAACTTAAGCCGAATTGCCATAGTGAGGTTCGGAAAGGTTTATGGAAGATACCGCTTTGCAAACAACACATCATGCTTGAAATGGCTGTTTGTATAACGAGGAATGAACAACAGCCGTATGAAGGCTGCCGGGGTGTTTCAATGGCCTACTTGTGATAAACGGCATGGTGAGAATTTGGCAAAGATACTCCAAAAAATATATCACAGTTCTGGGACAATTTGTCAACACCAAAGTACCCGAATCCTTTCCAACAAATCCGATTGCATGCGAGCGATTCAGACCGTACAAACACTGATCTGTGTACAGACAATAAAATGACTTTGCAGAACCAATAAAAATATCGTCATCCAAGAATACACTTTTCATCCGTATTAACCAATGGTTGACGAACCAGCACTACGGTCAAAATGCACCCGAAGTTTGTTGTCTTCTGACGGCCATTTGCGTAAGAATTTTGTTTTGAATAATAAACGTTCTGTAGCCAGATAAATGGTATGGTCACGAGTAGTTCACTTCGGCCTGTGTGGAATTTGTATTAAGAATAGACAAAACGTGAATTACCACCCGTAAGACAACGGGAAGGTAGAAAGAACGAACCGATCCCTCGAGAGTCTCCTTAGGACTTACGCGGACGAGAATATTGCCTTGGCTATACCCGCAGCGCGATTCATGCCTCGACTAATCAAACTCCATATCTTTTGTGGACCGGTCGAGAAATGAGAATAGCCTCAGATGTCCGGTAGCCGGTTACTCAGCAACTGCAATTTTCAGTTACAGATTACGCAAGCAGCCTGTTAGGCAGGCCCATCAAACGGCACTAACACATTTAGAAGCATCTAACAGGTGTCAGAAGCACTGTTACGATAAGTAGATAGTTGGAGCTCCTCTGAAGGTTGGCGAAAATGTGCGGCTACACAATACGGTTCCGAGCCCCGGAGTCCAAGCGAAGATCTACAAACAGTGGAAAGAATCGCATAATGTCGACCGAGTACTTTCGGAACTGATAGGAGCTCATACACAGCCGACGATGGTCAACTTTAACCACCTAAAGCCATTCACACAGACTACAGTTTGCGAATCACTATCGGACGTCCTCGAAGTCCGGATGAAGGTCGAGATTTCTAACGAGCTAGACATAAATGGGGCACTGGGCAAAGCGATCGAAACTAACTAGGGCGCATGGACCGAACTTGAAGTGATAGTTCATACACGGTTGTTCTACTCATCTTCCAGACCGTTACGTCAACGTGGCGCACGAGGCCCCCGAATGGACGGAGTCAGGTGGTCAAAGAAAACCGTATGTGACCGCAGTTTTGTCGTAGCCCTGTATCTTTGCCTTTTTGGTTATTCTAGTACGGTTACATGTTGCGCAATACACCTTTGAATACAATCTCTGTCTGCTGTTGAAAAGAAAGCACGATATATCTGTAGTTTGCGAATCATACAACCAGACGGAGTCTAAGTGTGAACACTCTAAGATTAAGTTTTCTACTGAAATCGAGGTGGACAACTAGTTACCATTTTTGGACGCCCGGCTTATCTGCCTTGTGGATGGCTCTTATTAGAGGGGTATCCAACGAAAAAAGACGCGGACTGGTCAGCTACTACATTTCAAAAGGAAATAACTCATGAAACCGATTTAGAAGTGCTATGACCTTTGGGCCAGGTCATTTGCTCGATTCCATTATTTTTCGAAATCTGAAGAAGCATTTGCACAAAATATTTTTAGAGCACAGTTTGTCACATCTCAGCAGGCACGTGCTGCAGTCTACAAGGTTCAATAAACCGTGTGGAGCAAAACGGCAAAATCCATAATCACTTACGCACACACTAATATATGATAGTTATCAAGACAGCCTAGCAGCGATGACTGTACTCATGAGTATTACGTACACGGATGATTTCAAATTGTCGCCCACCACAGACCCAGTGAACCAGATAAACCTTCAACTTTTATCAGTTTGGTTGAAAGGCCCCGTCCGGGTTTAACTGTGGTCGACAAGATAGTGAGTGACGACACCCGTTCGTCGTGACGTGTCAAGACATTCTAACAATGTTAAGACGCGGTGGTACCAATGAACATTTCTCGAACCTACACTGGAGTGTACCCAGTAACCTGACTTCGTAAGTGTTGCTCCGTTCTACCAACACTGTTGACCCGGCATTCAGTTATTGTTGCAATGCGTTACGATACGACTGCCTACATTGAGCTTGTGACGTTGTGTCAGCGAGAAAATGAAATGTGCGAAAATAAGCATACATTCAAATATGTTGAAACCGGTCGTATAGAAGTATGAGACCTGAAGTGGTATTTAAAAGTGCCAAGAGAAGCCAAATCGGTGATACGAACACAGGCACGCGCATCGTGTAAGCTGCTATAAGTCGCACAGATGGAATTATACGGCATTATGCCGCGTGATTGTGAAGACACCAACCGCCTAGCATAGCCAAACAAACAATACACTTGAAATAGATCTTTGAAGAAGATAAAGCAACAACGTCGAGAGTAGATCATTCTACTCTTTGACTAATCCTAACTCATTAAGTTAACCGTCTTGAACACTATACACCGACTCGGATATCTTCTGCTCATTACTCTATCGGACTTACACTCTCCCTAGCTGCTGTAGTATCCATCGCCTCGCCGAGGATCGTAGACAAAATTCCGAGAATTCCAGAAAGGAAGTCAACACGGGACCTAGGTATTCACTTTGAGTAAGCATATTGCACAGTCTAAATTTCGTGGTAATTTTGGGTATACACCGATCGTAGATCTCAGTATTAAGCATGACAAAGATGGGTTTACTGTGATGATATCAGGATGTGGAGATCAGGTCGATTCATGAAGTGAAGCTCAATGATAGCAAGAACACTTTGAAGGAGTGAGTAGAGTAGAGTGAAAAGCGTAGGATTGGCGATGGATTCTTGGAAATTAGGACACGCAAGAGATAAATATTGGAGAGGACTGAATGATTCTAATAACTACTACAACTACGGCAGTTTTCAATCTTTGTACAATGTACAGAGAATAAGCTTCAATGTATTTGAAATTCACCATCTGGGTTGCTCGATCTCCAAGTTCTGCACGTTTCTCAGTAAGAATATGGTTCAATCCTAACAGATGGTCAGTTATCGAGGCAAACATAGTGTCAAATAAATTGTGATCCAACAGATGGTGAAAGGTAAATCCACGGGGTAAAGTAGTGCAAGAAGATGTCAGCTCGTAGCTGCTCATGTTTTACTCGGAATTGATTAAAAATCATACTGTAAGTACATGCAAGAGCAACTGCAGAGGTGTAAGAAAAGCGGATCAAACTATTCTGGTTCACAAAACACATCGTACCAACCTACCCTCCACACGCATGCCAACTGTAAGACACTTTTGAAAACGACAATAAGCACATCGCTTCCGATGAATGCGGTCAATTGTACAGCTTCGTTGTTCGGTGCAATGATAAACCTTCTTATTCTGTACTGTTCGTTTGAAAAATCCTGTAGGAGGAAAAATAAGACTGTTTAGCAAACAATTTCAAACTGCATGCCTTTGCAAGATTCGCATGTTGGCAAGCCATAATGATAGCCAGAAACTCGATCACCACAAATTGGACATGACTCGTTCGTGAACGATACAGATGAAACATCAACGTGGACACCAGCAGCTTAAAAAATAAAACAGGTAAACGATGAGCAAAAATCAAGACCTACGTAACGGACTGTTAACGTCCACGCAATCTTGTCCACCGCCACCATCGAACGATTCCACACTCAAGGAATCCTCGACAAATGTCTTTGGATTATGGCAAAAAGCATTCGAATCATGAACTGGGACCATATTGATTGATGATGACTTGACGGTGTATGTAGACGGTTACAAGTGAATGAGTTCGGTAGAAAATAGCAATGTTGCTTCAAGATTTACAAATAAAAGCTAATTAATTCGGGTTAATTGAGCAAATAAAAATGGCGGCAACATTGCAGCATTAGGCATCAGCACCGATTATGATACTTGCATTGCACAGTGGTCATGAAAAGAACTTTGCCGGTATCCATGGTGGAGAATAAGTCAGGAACTGCAAGTCGGTGTGATCAGCGAGAAGTATCATATTCCACAATATCTAAGAGATAAAAACACGATAGAGTAATGTTGAATTGGACATGCAAGCAAAATAACACATCATGAAATTTTCAGCAAACGCAGTGACATGCATCACATCCGACAATAAAAAGACCAGTTCGGTTCATTCAGCGTCAGTTCACATATAAATGAAGATGTTTAGTGGGTTTGAAGTGTATGTCCACCTCGGGGAATAGGTTCGTGTACGTTAAGATATAAACCGTAGGAAATATGACAATTACGGAACGCACTGTCATAAGGTCTAACATTCGGGAACGATCCAACTTCGCTTAGATTGGTGGCTTAATATGTGGACTCAATAACTGAGAATAACGTGCCCCAGGACAGGGGAAAAAACAGCAACGTCGAACGCAATGATGCCATCAATCGTCCGCTAAAACAGTAAATTCATTTTAGTCTGATATAAACTCTTGGACGAAAAGTACAGGAAAAAGCAAACAGCACTATCTAGCAGGGATGGAGCAGACATGGAAAATACAGAGCTCATAAGTCGGCGCACTAATGCGTATGTACACTGGGTTTAGGGAATCGATCACCTAGATGGCTTTACTGAATATACTTTGCTCTTTAATTGACATACTGCCAGAAGTCCATAACGTATTTTATTCTTTCGATAAAATGGACGCCCAAAACAGACAGATAAAAATATGAATATAACCAGTGAAAATTTGCCCGGAAAAAGGAAGATGTCAGTAACATTTATTAACGACTAGGCAGTTCAATTAAAGTGAACACCACAAGAGGAATTCATCATATCGCCGTCAGTTATGGCATGCGGAGCACATGACCCCATCAGCGTTCTCAATATCTCGGTTATCGGTCGCGAACTTATGTGTTTCCCAAACATGCCAACAGACTGTCGCGTTGCTCACAAACTCAGCCCACTTGACACAGGCTAGCTGCTGCAGACAAAATTGGTCGAATACCCAGAGTCTAGACGGACCTTCCGAATAAATTTAAGTCTCTAATCCAGACAGCGAAAACTGGGTACACAGACACATTATAAGCTCTGCTTTTAGTAGGCAAATGGGCGTCTGCAACGCCACAAATGATGGAGCCTGACGAATGCACTACGTGATTTCGCTATTCCCATGGAAACCTCGTCAGCAATATCACAGACTGAAGAGATGACAACATCTAGGTAGGTGGAACGATCGATAGTCCCTAGCGCCTTGCCAGCAATAACGAGGACAAAGTCAGTGCCGACCCGATCTTGTAACAACACTTGAAGGTGCAAGGTGCATAATACGGTAAAGACTAACCACATCATTTAACCGGTTCAGTATGGTTTATCTGTTCTCTGCATAAGAACTAAGTAAACTAATGTCGCCCATATACTCAATGTCAATCACCTTACTACCTGGTACGAGCTCTACTCTGAGATTCTCGGAATCTTTGAGGGCTCCTTTCATAATCTTCCACCACGAAGTTTACAAGGAACAGGGGGTGCTGACATTTCTACCGAACGCCACTTGACGTGGAGAATGTTCGAGATAGCTGCCGATAGATACACACTTCGTACTTAGAGTGGGCATTCGACTTTAGCAAACTGGCACACATCCTTGAGACTCCGTTGTGATGGAGACAGCCTTGCAGAGCGTATCGGGCAACCGAGTCATAACCAGTTTTGTACCCAGGAACAACATGCCCGTCGGCAAAGAAAAGGAGTGCCGATGCTCCCCTGGCTGTCGCAATGTGAAAATCTAATCGATACATCCACGACCTGGCTAGAAACCTCTGTGTTCTCTCGTTTGGATTTCTCGTCGCACTGTTTCATATGAGCATCTTGGATGCGATAGAGTCCAGGCTAATACCTGTGTAGTTGTCACGATGTCCTGACACCTTTTTTGCACACGGGAATGACTGGTGATAAGCACCAGTCATGAGACATTTCACTTTCCCATATGGGACGGAAGAATGTGGTCAGCCACGGTAACTCTTTCATTCCAATCAGTGAGAGGTGGTGGGTAAAAAGGTTCAAATCTTCGACCTCACTACGATTCAATATTTTAGGTTCCAAATCCGCTTCAATTTCCAACGGAGAGTTGTCAGGAGTGTCATAACTGCTTACGCAATCTCCAACATCAACAACTGGATGAACTTGCTCAGGTCAGCTGAACCGTTCCTCCAAGTGTTCGGCCCATCCGTCAAGTCGCCGCGACAGGCTGTAAATTCGTGAATCATCTTTTCTCATGTAATTTCTCTAACAGTTTTTCAACGAACGGTGAAACCACGGACCTGAGAATGCAGCACTCGGTTATTCCCCGATAAAAATACTTTCTCCATCGCTCTGGTTCGCTCGAGAAGGTAACTTTCATAGTCCTTACGCAGACACTTTGTCAGTCTGCATCCCGGTTCATAGCAGTCTTTATCGTTTTCGTAGCCATGGAGAACCATTCGACGATTGTCCATAAACTCCGTCGAATCAGCAACAGTCAACTTCCGTCGCGTTCGAGGTGCGCCTTTGGAACAGACCTCTTCGCAAGTGGCATCACGTATAGCTGTAGGGATTTCTACTCGGTGTTTGTCTGCACCACTTCATTATTATGATCCGAGTAATTTAACCATCACTGCTGTGTTGTTAGGTGTTTCGTGTACCCTAGCAGCTCAGTTTCCAACTGAGTACGCTAGGATCAGAAGCATTTCGAACAAATTGTAAAATAAGGCAGCTTAGGCTGAATCAGGGTGGTAACTAGGAAATGGACGACAGCTCCTTATGAAGTGGCCCAGTCATAAATGACAGTGAAATGATGAATCTGCATCCAAGGATGGGTTGCACAAGGTGATGAATCGTTGCTGTAGTTTGCGCCTAAACACAATTCCATACATAGAATCCGTGAGATGCGTATAATTATACTAACAGATTATTACTGTTAGCACGTCGCTGTCGGATACCAAACACATCCAACCGATTTGTTTCTGAAGTAAGACGACCAAGTTGTACGTGCACAACCTCACGCACAATAACGTCCGGGTGTTCAGTTTATATCAAAAGATCTGAGGGTATATATATATATATATATATATATATATATATATATATATATATATATATATATATATATATATATATATATATATATATATATATAACCTATCCAGTCATGACTTGAAAAATAACGACTTTATCGCGTCATTTGAAGCCGGATTACAAAGACATCTGCTAGATGATGCCAACCGTCAACGACCTAGCACAGCAGTCACCGATACACTTACTTCATATAGACCAAGTAACGAATCTCGTAATCGAAAGAAATCCGCTCTGTAATCTGTGACTGATAGAACTACCCTTGTGCTATCACCCATCAAGGGTAACGCCACATCCATACAAAACAGAAGTGAGTGTCTCAAGGGCTTAATGCTTGCTCAGTGTTCAACACCGTTTGTATGTAGTTCTCACTACGAAGATACCAACAATTGCTGGATCGATAAATCACACAAGTTATGAAGCAGATACTGCAGCACGCGTGTTGATCTCGGAGAAATCTCTGGAGTTTCTAGAAGCTAGATGGAACATTCCTTCTGGTAGTTCACATAACAAGTCTAGAGGAGATATCCGTAGAAAGCTGAAACGTGGCCTAAACGATGATCGTAAGGCTTGAGTTGATGGAGACGGTTAAGGAAATGGAAACCACTTTTGGTTCAAGCAACACAGACAAACTCTTTAGGCTCATCCGTGCTACTGGTCCCAGGCGACCGTGTGACTGTGGAGCTAGACACATGACACACTCATCTATGGGTCAAGAAGGTTAATGCGGTGGGCAGAACATTTGAAGGTCAAGTAAGCTGACCTGTTTTTACTGTGTTGTAGCCGCAAAATTCTAACGCAACACTCGAGGCGGTAGTTTCAGAACCACCCACTGAAACCGAGGTTCGCAACTGCATCTCGGCTCTCAATCGTAATAAGACTTTTGGATCAGATGATTGTGTGCCGGCACTTTAAAAAGGAAGGTGACGAGTCGTTAATGGACGTCTTGACTCAGTTGTTTGGAATTGTGTGGACGACAGAGACCACTCCTGTGTGCTGTGGTCACTCGATAATAGTTCCCATACTCAAAAAGGGCATCAGGGGCTCCGGCGAAAAGCGTAGGGGAATTTGTTTGACACCAATCATTTCCAGGGTTCTGGCATCTATTATATTTCGTCGACTTACTGCAGCTCGGGAGGCAAATAGTACTGAGGAACAGGCAGGATTTCGCCGTAAGCGGGGATGTATAGATCATATTTTTACTCTTCGCCAAATTCCAGAACAGCGTCATGTACCGTCGGCGAACAGTAGCCGTATTTCTCAACCACAGAGATGTCTTCGATTTGTTGGATCGATCTACACTTTTAGAACCGCTTAAACGTAGGTGAGTACCGACTATATATGTGAACATACTGTCGGCGCTTTATTCCGATAATTCAGCTCAGGTTAGGGTTTACGTGGAACTGTCTGACAGTTTCAGCACCAGGAATGACGCACGTCAAGGCTGTCTCCTTTCACTATTTTTGTTCAATTTTGTGATAGACGAAATACTAATAAACAGCCTCTGGTAGTCACAAAATGTCGGCGTGGACATCCTGCCTGATGGAAGGCTCAATGACCTTGATTATGCTGACGACAAAATACTGCTGTTTGACACTTTCTAAGTAACGCACACAACACCAGAGGCTATTTCACGTTCTGATAAGTACATCAACATGCGCTTTGCGGCGTCAAAGTGCGAAGTGTCAGACTGCTGTGATGACGTAGATCTAGTGTTACGCAATGAAGTAATGCATGTTGGTGATAGGTTTGTTTACCTGGGAAGCTGCATTAGCGGAGGTGACGGTGCAGGGAATGAAGTGCGAGAGTGCATCTCTAAGGCTAGGAAGCTGTTCACTAATTTGGGACTTCTTTGACGACAGAGAGGTACATCTCTGAAGCTCAAGGGTTGCGTATACAAAGCAACGGTGAGGGCTGTATTACATGACGGCAGCGAAACCTGGCCGCTCAAACTAGAGAACGTGAGCCGTCTTCAGGTACTTCATCACCGATGTCTGCGTTCAGTCGCTCGTATCGGGTGGCACCAACAAGTAAGCAACGAGGAGGGTAAGAAACCGGTGTTTGGCACTGATTGTCAAACGGGTTCTTTTGTTTGGTCCTTACATTTGCCTAGACATATATGGTTATGCTGTGTATTGAGAACGCCAGCCAATCCTTTGCCACACCGAGCACTCGTTGCCGAAACTGCGGCCGACTAGCGTGAGGTGCG
>LUCH01006922.1:0-12861 GCA_013368495.1 Paragonimus heterotremus
TCCGCCCCAGTTGTCCAAGTACAACTCAAAGATACGTTGCCTAAATGTGTAACCTCATTTTGTGTTTATTTTTTCGCATGTTCCTGTGGAGCAGGTTACGTCGGTCGCACAACCAGGCGCCTTTCTCAGAGGATTCGCGAACGCCACCCCGCGTGGCTGACTAAGGCTAAGTGAAGTCGATTTCGAATGAAATTCTGGCGCATTTTGTTGACTCAGACCACCAAGTCACACCGGAAGTGGCTTTCCAGCCCATTTACCGGTTGCCCAGTCGTCAATCAAGAGGAGTCAAATTTCGTATTCTGGCCACCGCGGAAGCGATCGGAATTCGGTTGCGCAATCCACCGTTATGCGCTGAGAAGAAATTTGTACGGACCCTACGGTTACCATAGCCTCCCGTGACTGACTCGACAACCCCACTTAATTGCCCTCCGATTCACAATCTCACGACGTAATTATGTAACTAATCGCTTTTGATTTTGATCGCTTGACAACCATGGTGGTATAAAATGTTATGTAACTGGCCCGATGATGAATAACCGAAAACAGACTGTTCGCCAAAACACCTTTTCACTTCTAATGAACTCATGGGGCTATTCGACTCTGTAGTATGTTTTCTCAGATTTCTTACTTCAGTCAGAGCTGACTGAATCTAGTAAGTATATGTATCTGCTAATTATCGCTAGAGATATGCTGTTTGACTGGCAGGTGGATATTATGGTTATGCAAAATACAAGAATAAAACAAACTAGCAGCATACAAACCGGTGTTTAAGGCGTTGTCCGTGTTTTTGATTACACAACAGCGTTATCATCAGACATGATGGCACCACATGCTGTAAAGTTGTCGCCACCGACTTCTTCGTTATTCCTGGGCTGGATCCCCGCTTAATTTTAGTGGTCCCAAACAAACAACAATCATACCTAAGAGCGCTCCATTCAGGTGAGACCCTGTCATTGAAAATAATCACAGAAACACCTGAAACATTTAGCATAAACGGACGTCTTGTGAACTTCAAAGAATTAAGGTTAATGGAAAGGGGAACATCACCATAAGTATAACTGTCCAACTGGTTCTCGTCCAAAGAGGTAAAAGATTCATGGGACATTGCTGTAGCCTCGAGTGGCAGAGAAGCGCTTGGTCGTCGGGTGACAGATTGCTGGTCCAGAGGATCAGTCTCGTTAACGTCATAATTACCAGGACCGATAGCGACTTCCAGAACGTCAGACTTTGTCATTCTCGGAGGATGCAGGAATTCCATGCCAGGAGAGCTTTGTTACCCGTCCTCGTTGAACAGCAAGGTTGCCGGGCCAAATATTGAGGTATTCCAGTACTATTGAATCGTTCGCTGACGGTTCAAGTTCACACCGAGTTACGCGTAATCTATTGATTCAAAAATGCTTTCCTCAGTATCCAATGGCAGAGAAGATAATGTTTTTGTGGTGATTGTCACTAAACCTATTTCTCATCACTGTTGTTTTATTACATTGCTGACTATAAGTTGTACAATTGCGCTCGACAGATAAATTACTTGCTTTGCCTAGTTCGGTTGTTATTACTATTGCGTCGAAGCTAGCCCTGGGGTTGAGCTAATTTAACTACTTCAGTTCTGTATTCCTGGAATCATCACAGTTTTCCAACTGGTTAATGCGAACGCGCTCGTATTTGATATGGTACTAATTGAATAAATATACAGGAAAATTAAATCTCTCACAGCGAATGTGAAAATTCCTCATAAGTTGAATAAACAATGTGCTCGTGCAAGAAGTTCGACAACTAGTCACCACTCGGTAATAAGGGAAGATAAAACGGAAATGAGTTAACTCAAACAAATGATCACTGTTTGGATCGGACCAAAACGACTGTTCGTGCATCGAGAAATGATAAAAATTATGGTTTGCTCAAGAAAATTAGAATTTACAGGCATCAGCAGTAAGGGAAACGGTAGCATCAGCTGAATTAGGAATAAAGATGATTACTACAGTTTATTTACAGAAGAGAATAAAACATATGACCACCTTTTAACGCTAATCAGACAAAGAACACCAATCCCGAAACTAATGCAACAGACTCTAACAAAACCAACACCACTCACAAGGTACCTAGTCAGTTTTCTGAACCGTCTGGAGGAATTTTATCAGTTCGGTTATCAACCTTTCCCTGCCAGACATGGAAAGAGAAAAGAAGGTCTGGGTCAGGAACCTTGTTACGCCTCAGTAACTTCAGCTACAGGGTCACTTCTACTTCCGACAGAGGGCCTTCTGGAACGCAGTAATTGACCATTCGGTTTCCCTCGACTATACGGTCTGGCTGAAGCCAGCTGGACTGTCACTCAAAATGTTCAGTCCACTCTTCAAATCGGCACGATTGGGTGATGATAAGCGAACCAACCGCTTCGCATATGGTCTCACTTATGTGTCCCGGAACTCTGTCCCGGAGCAAAAGTCCGGAGTCCAGACCAACGGGCTTACCGAATGGCCAAACCCCACGTCCGAGTCGGGTGAGCGAAGGGGCACAACACACCGCTGTAGCCACAATCAGATTAGCTAGCTGGGTGTGGGAGTGTGTACGCGCACCTCCATTCAAGTCGTACAGAACAATAGCCCAGTGTTTTGGCCATCACGCTCCACGATTGATAACACCCGACTGCCCACACAAATTTCAGCGCTTGAGGAAAACTACGCTGAACTAGGGACCAGCATGACCCGGTGAGTGCAAATGGATATAGCAGAATCATGGTATTTCCCTAACGGATCTAGCCATCATGATCTTTTTTTCAATCAAACGATGCATAATAAAGGACTGCATTCATGAAAGAAACGAACACCAAAAGACTGATCACAACCTAACAATTTTTCCATGGCACCTTGTGCTGTGTTTTCAGGATTATCGCGCCATTTGTGAACTTTGACGTGACGTATTATAGCTCTGTTGTGAAAGCAATGAGTGCCACTCGACATATCTCAGTTTTGTAACCTCGTCACTGAGCCGTGTCGTCGTATTTCCTGATCAACGTTTTATCTGTGATGAAGATAACTCACTGCATTATCGAGATCCGCATGGACGGCTCGTTCGGAAATGTCTTCCAGATTGAGATGGTTGATTGCCGAAAACCTTCATTGTCTTGAAAAATGTCGTGCGTAAATTGGACAGAACTAAATATCATGTCGGAATACACTGGCGGACACGATCAATCTGTCGTCGTAAAGAAACAACCGCCTATACTAGAGCCATTTTCGTAATCTACAGAGGAACCTTACTCAGTACGACTACATTACTGGACACTATTAGCCAGAACTGGTTAAATCTTCCCGATGTGCGTCTGTCGGTACTGTTTGCAGCATTATACGAGAGCCGTTTTACGTACTGTGCACCAAATATTCCGTCCCGATACTCAACGGATTTTTAAACGGTACGTCAGGTTAATACCTACCAGTGAATAATGGATTAATGCGTCGTACTCTAAACTATCCAATCTATGGTATCTCACTACACATGAGCCAGAATTGGAAGGTCAAGATTACTCTGACGCGAAGAAAATGAAGACATAGCATTAGTATATAAACCAGTAATTCACAACAGATGCTCGAAATGTTCTCCGGAACTTTGCGTACGCACCAGCATTTTCCTTAGGCACAACGACAGCAAGTGCTGCAAAGTGGCCTCGGAGATTGTATTGAATTCCAAGATTATGGCAACTTTTAGCCACTCCGGTGTTTGTGGACGTTCGCCATGAACAATCTCATTGAGTTAGCTCCAGCACACCTTTGGAACGCATGTAAGAGTGCGACCTCCTGATAATCTGACAAATGAACGGCGTATTGACCTGTAGTGAGATTCCTAGAAAGACTACCAGCAAAGAATGTGGACACGTAATCGGTTAACTGTAGATCCGTTCCAGGGCTGGTGAAAATGTTTGTTACAGCTGAGAGTATGTATGACCTGTAAAGAAGTGATCAACCGCGCGCAGCAGTGGGTGTACGAGAAAGTCTGGATAAAGCATTCACTCGACGATGGGTCCGTCGCGGTAGATCAGAGTAGTCCATCCTCAGTCGCCAGATGTTAATTCACCGGATTTTTTTTATTTAACTGGCTCGAAGACAGGGTCCATGGTGAACGTTCAAAAACATTGAGGGAACTGACTGGTCACTACTCTATGGTTGTGAAACTGTTACCTATCAGGGCTGTAATGAATACAGTAGATAACTGTGTTTGCTAATAAACTGATTTCACAGCAGCTCTCGACTTCCTGACACTCTGTCAACAGTAGTTGTGTTGAAAGTGCGTAAGATGTAGACAGCTGTAGACGCATTCGTCAAGCAAACTCATTGATAACTGAGAAGAGGGACATATAGATGGGCCTGCGTTGTCGATAATGAGCCCCCATCTCTGTACAGTTATGTAGCTTACAAGCAAATAAGTTCATACAACTTGGTTATCGTGCTGCTGAACTACTACACTTACTCAGCCACAATGTAAGCATCTCCTCGCTTTAGTTATCAATATGCTCAACATATGAGCCGAAAAGTTTAACAACGTTAATGTGGGGTAGTTTGTATGAGTGAACCATGTCTTTTTTACTAACCGTCCATACAACACTCCACCTTTAACGTCTAGCTGGCATCTGAAATAGCAGTTATGTTAACTGTACGTTATAGCGTAAAAGTGAAAGATCCGTCAGTAATTTCTGCACTACAACAGCAGTTCGGAAAAACTTGCTGTAAAACGGTTCGTTTAAAGTTCGATTCCAGTTCAATGTTGATTTTTATCTGCAAACAAAGGATGTGGTTATGGCAACCCAAAAGGATCCGTTGTTTTTCGCTGTTTTCTTGTGAAAACTTGAAAACGATCAGATTGATAGTTCAACAAGAGACAAATAATTTTGTCGTCGCTAGGTGTGTTATTTTCGCTACCATTAAGAGTTCATCGTAGATATCTAGTGTTCGTAGTTCGTGTGACCAAACTCACAAAATCAGCCATTTCACATCACAGCAATCTTTTTACATGCAAAAACAACCAGACAGTCTGGGACTTAATCAAAGTTGACTGTGTAACGTAAGATAACACGGAGCGGAAAATACACAAATCTTAACAGTTTCGTGCGCTGAAACAAAAGCAGAATATAATTCACTACCTCACTGAAAGAGGGAAAAACAGTTGCGTAAATCATGTTGTTAAAATTTTCGTCCAACATGCTTACAGTAGAAGAACGTTTGAATAAATTTATTTTGAAAATTACTACAGCTAAAACAATGGCGTGTCAAATGGCGACGATAGATAGCATAGCCATTTCTATCTAGCATCTCTATAAAGGTGTTCCACTGGCAGAATTGATCAACAGTCACTCGTACAGTGCATTTCGTCAAGCATTTCCGACATCTACGTTTCACCCATGGTTCACTACCTGCCTCACCATCTGGAGTGTAAATAGCCTGTCCACTCTCAAAGTCTGTCGTATGCCCATCTATCCGGCGTTGTACGGCGAAGTAACTTGGGTGTAAGACGAGGTAATTGTTCAAAATGATATGAGATCATTATCTGGCTTAGTTATGAACCAGACTAAACAAGTCGATAATAGCGCTTATCGATAATAAGCGTTAGTATCGACCACCTGGCAAGCACGAACCTGACCGAATCGTTAAAGATCGTTCAAAAAGACCCGATCAACCAACCGAGGTCAATCTAACAACGCTGTTTGGCAACGACAGAGACGATTACAATTCGACTGTACAATCCAAAGCTGTGTACACAACAGTGGTTCGTTCGTGCTATCAGACTCCCGTGATCAGCGGTCACTTTGTCTTGGCTCCCTACTGATCGATCACAAACGATATGAGTTGTTTATAGTTCATTCTATCAAAAATTACACCAGACCACATAAAGAACTCAGGCGTAATATTTTAACTTCTAAATATGTACAAATTTAAAAGCGTTCAAAAGTGACCACAACTGCCACATTCCCATGAAAATGTATGACACCCGCTTCGAAAGGAAATACTTCATCTGAGGTTCACTCTTGTTTTAACATATCAATAATATGGCTGCTTTCCCTATTCATTAAACTAATGGTGAGATTTCAAAACACACATTCGTCACTTTATTTCCTCGACATACTTTTCGTAAAGCAAAGATGCAGTACCCAGTTCTTATATTAAAAAACCTCCAATTGCACAGTCTCTTTACTAGCAACATGTTTTGATTCACTGAGTCAAAGTTCATTGTAAGCTATTGCGCCGGACCAGCATTTCAGCGTTGTCTTTGCAATAGTACCGCCAAGACATAGGTGTCACTTACAAGTCAACAGACCACACAATAAACAGCCTCATTAATGATGTTGTTATGCGGGAGTTTTGCGCAAAACACACACACTCAACAGGAATAGGTGACTACAACAGCTCAAAGGTAAGTGAAGAATTAAGTTATTAAGATAACTGAGTAATTTTATAAGTATAACCGAATGTTTTTTGAACTTTCTGTATGTATTTATTTCCTGGAATATCAACAATAAGATTTGTACGAACCCCATCGTGCCCATCATGCACATACTGGAAGAACGCTAGGAATCAGTGGTAGAAAAATCAAATAACTAACGGTGTATTAAAATCAGCTGCGACTGTTTTACCAACCCTTCTTCAGTGGAAAACTACAATTTTCACGCCGCTTCAAGAGTCTATTCATGCATTCAACGGCAAATGGTTCAGTAAGAAGTATCGGATAATCACGCCTGTTTAAAGAATATGTAGCGTAATAATCATAATTTCACTGGGGTTCTAGTTGATTCATGTGTTGAATTGTATGATATTTACATTCTACTGAAACGTAAACACTGTACTGGTAGGATTAAAGTATTTTATTCCGTTTTGGTTTGATTGCAGTTTCCGGCTCTCGTTTATCGAGGTGGGGCATCTTCGTTATTCGGGCATCACAAGTTGCATTCTGTAAGGAGAAATCTGGATATGTCTGCGCGAAGGCTTTTCGGACACGACTGTTTCGAATAGTCTTAGCCCGTCTTCTAACAGTGGGATAGTGGTTAAAAAACCACCCGGTACTTGCGTTATTCATCAGGCTGTTTGGACCTCTCCAATCAGGCCGTTTTGACAGCGTGTTTACTTCTTTAATGCACCCCCATATTGAGCTAGATATGTAAGTTTGACGTCCTTATCTTATGAATGACTTTACTGTTACTGAGAGGGCAGTGAGAAACTAGAAAACGTGTTACGACACTGCATTCCCCACCGTACGCAGATCGATAGCGCAAAGTGAGATAAAACTCAGTGCGCTACCAGCATATCTGAGATGAATAGATTTTAGTATATAGGATACTATAGCAACACTGACGTCCCTTAAAAAAAAACGTTTGAGCCTAACGAGAAAGACATCTCGTTTTCGAATTTCCCGAAACTGATTTCACATTAGTGTTGTGAGCCAAGAACACGGATGATGCAAAGGTTGTTCATTTAGGAAGCTGACACCGGTTAGGTGTTCAAACAGGACAAGAAACAAAAACACTCATTTGTATACGGCAGTCGTCCGAGAGGGTCCAAGCTGCCACAGACACTTATGTTCAGCTTCTTTGTACAGCCAAAATTATTCCATGGCCTACCGCACTGTCGTGTTGGTGAGATGTTTCTTCCCGTGTATTTTCTGCGCTTACTTTGACGGCAAAATCCATGTTGTCACCGCACTAGTGAATAGTGGTGTTGTGAGTAGTATGGAGCGATCGCTCGTTCTTATCACTAGTAATAAGAGATAAACAATGTATGCCGGTTAAAATCAAGCGATGTGTGTGAGTAATTGACACCGCGCCCTTCCTATAAGGGTTTCTCACCACAGTTCATTCTGGTAGAGCACGTATTACACAGACAGATGAGCCACTACGGAAGCCACGACGAATATTCGTAGAAAAAAACAAGATACATGATATTTTCTAGTAATTAATTATTAGCGTGCTAATTACTCAGTCATGAAGTTTTATCAGTAATAGGGAACTGGTAAATGTTTCAATTGTATCGACCGAACCTGAGTACTGCAGTTCACAGTTTATTGTTTATCTTTTGTCATTGTGATAAGAGGAGCACTTCATTCGTCGGCCGTATACTATAACTCCATCGCTGACTTACTGATAGAAGATGGTCAGCACATTCGTGGCCACATTCATCACAACGCCACATAGTCATAGCACCACGACATGTGTTAACTAGGATTCTTTTACGTGCTGCATATCTCAGCTCATAGCCACACAAATGTTTGAATCGTATTCTTCCAGACCTACAGGTTAAACATAAACTCTTCTCCATATCAAAAGTGGTATTAACAAACAAAAAGTTTACCTGAATAACATCCTGGTACCTCTGTTTTGGTCATCAGAATTTCGCTTACCTGCTTTCAGTGGCTTCTAAAACAGCTCCTTCGGAGTCCATTCGCTACCCATTTTACGGACGTATCCCAGCCAACGAAGCTGCTTAAGCATCAACATGGCTTCCATCTTATCTGTGTCTGCTCGCTGACCAGCTACGTTGTTCGGAATCATGTCCTACCACCGAATACCCAAGAAGCACATTGGACATTGCAGATGAAAGTGGCTCAGATACCACGAATTCCACTGATACATTGTGCATGTTCTGCTGATACACAACAGCGTAAACAGCAACAGTGAGCAGTAGACAAACAGCTTAATTTTCATCTTCGGGCTGTAGTTCTCGCAGCACAAGTACACTCATGGTTGTCGTTGCTTCTTCAAAATTAGCCTGTCACAATGCTTGGAATCAAAGGGCGACTGCAATATAAACTTCAATACAAGAGACCTGTGTTACAGCACTTGCGTACCCACTCACTCATCTCATATCCAGTAGAAACCCGGAGGTATAACACCGGAGGTGTATTATCGCTGATCTTCGTGGTTCAATCGATCAAAACTGACTAGTCGGATAGTACGCTTATGTTAACCTTGAACCCATATCTCTTGGAAATTCAAACAGGGGGACTCCGAAGTTAAGTGACCTGAGTTGAACCAACCAAACTTATTTAAGAAAATATATCAATAAGAATTCCAATACATGTATGGTGGTCAGGCACGCATATATTCATACAAACAACCTCTTCTCGGTCACTGGTTTATGGGATACGGTTTATCGTTGGCTAATATTGACTCAGTGGCTTCCCCCGCATTATAAAACAGTGACAGCTGTTTACACGAGTGAGCACTATACACCCGGACCTTCTGTAAACGAGGTTACCAATATTACGCTACTGATCTTTGTGATCCCAAACTGATTTGCACAATGTTTCCTTTCCGTGGATTACCATGCCCACATCTGAAGGGTCACTCCTAGCACTCGGCCAACACACTCACAGGCTTGAGCTCTGCATTATCTACAGGAGCATTGTTCACAGTGTACCGACATTATTTTATCGTCATTTGCATCAATTTCATTCAGAAAACACTATTTACCATTCAGATTTTTCTTGATTTTTCCCATACTACTCACTGACTACTATTATCACCTTAACAATAAAGGTCTACCTGGAATCTAACGGGCAGGGTGAGTTAATTTAAAAATGAATACAAGGATCACCGGGTGATAAGTGTATCAACTGTTAACCTGCAATGGATGACTATCAGTATGTTTAGGCCGGTGACCTCGGACGTCATTAGGATCGATCTCTAGCGTTTACAAAGCCACAGGACTGAGGTTGACACACAGTCCACTTCTGTGTCACATAATGTTTTGTAGGTAACAAAAGAAGCAACCAGAAAAGATCGACGGATTAGTATGACATCACAATATGTTACAAGACGGTGTCCATGACTTTTGAAAATGAATTTGTCTCGCATATAAAACACCATTCGCTGATATAATGGATTAATCATTATGTCAGAGATACGCCTTATAATCTTCACATTTGTGCAGTTGGTGAAGACCTAGCCAGAGCGGTTCTGAAAGGTTCTCCTAGCAATCCACTATTTTCAGTGATAGCTAACACTAGTGTCATTATTTTTGGGCCTGGCGCCACAGTAATAAGTTTTCGACTTCCCTACTGAGCCGTACGATTCAGTGTTAAGCATTTCACCTTTGTTTGACCGTCTTCCATACAGCCTTGAAGTCCTGTCTAAACTGAGATATGAAATACCGATCAGTCCACTGGTATTTTGTCTCATACAAGGTGTGCAATACTGATGACAATTTTGTAGAAACCAAGATTTGTCGTTTGGCTGTGCTCCAAAACTTCATCTCCGAAGGTTGGTTTCACCAGATGGAACTTGAACAGACAGGATGGAGTGTAATACCTGTGGCGGAAGTTTCTTCGGTACGTATGTGAGAACCATGACTTCAAATTCACGGGGTTGCATAATGTAGCCCCCACCTACCGACATTTGATGACCAGGGATGATCGGTAATTTTTGGTCACCACTTGTTCGGTATCATGTCTGGATTGAAAAACTAAGTGGGCGGATGCAAACAACTTAGTTTTGATCACTGTTTCTAGATGACACCAGGACGGTTGCTGCCCATCAAAACTGATAGCCGGTGTGTAAACAGTTATTTTGATTTTCGAGTGACCAATTTTTCCTGATAAAAGTAACCACTTTACCGTTTTCATCCAAAATGGTTTGGTATACATGTTAGACAACGTGAAATCTGTAAACAAAACCTTCGTTCGACTCAACTGGAAGTTCTAACAACATAAGTACTAAACGTTCCGCTATAGCAAAGATTAAACACAGGACCTTATAGACCGGTATATCGTTATGTTGGTTATCACCGGCTGACCCCTTCAATCGCATGATATTGCAGGCTTTCGGACCACACAAATAATCGATAAAGACCTCTATTAGTATATCACTCATGAATATTTTTGTTTTTCACTGGTTAGTCATTTTGTTTCGATATTATTTTAAAAATAGTTTGATAGTTTCAAATTAAATATCACACATACTTCATCATATTATCTGTAGGTCAGCAAATATTTCCGCCAACCTACTTTGAAAGGAATCCCTAGATTCAAGCTGCCTTCCCATTAGAGCTCATCAGTAGGGTATATCGTATTCCGGTCAGGAATTGGTACTCCGGCTATGCTGTTTGTGAGACTAATGTAGTAACCAAAAGGTCATTAATCTCACTCTACAGATGACCTAATAATCATAGTCAGCCGTTCAGTCACAACCTTGAGTAAACGATGCTGAGCTTGTACGAACATTTCGGAGGAGTAAAAAACAGAGAAGTTCCATTCCTTTCAGTCGATAACTGCCTAATCAGAAGCTTCTCAGTCAGGTTGCAGCCATTGATCAACTGAATGAACTAAAACATCAACAAAGTTCGTGGTTTTGGATTATGTTGAATTATTTTTAATCTCAGTTTATCCCAAAAGTACGTCCCTTGGAGCAGTATTGAGTGTACCAAACAGTGCGATTACTGGTGTCGGTTATATGTGTATTATCTGATTTGCATGTAATACGCTGCACACAAACCACCGTGATTTTCTTCTATACCCGGATACCCGTCGACCTTATTTCCGACTCAACACAGTGTTTGTAACTGGAACAACTGTGTGTCATGTCAACAGACAAAATTTGAGTTAAACTCTTAGTTTGTTAGTAAAATTTAAACATGTGTTCAGAAGTATTTCAAGTATTCCCGTCTAGACAAACCCATCCCGATTTTTCAAATCTAAATCACCATAACCAAAATATTGTGCTTCCATCACCATGTTAGCTTTACTAGTGATGCCAAGAGCAAGGTTAGTCAACTGACAAATCAAGACAAACAAGGCGTTCCTACTACAGTTTCTTTCTAGTCTGCAAATCTCTTCACTCCTGGTTGCAGCTTTTTCCATATTTTCACGTGGTTGGTTGGAAAATATCCCAATACGGAAATGTTATGATTTCTCTTTTTTCTGTTGGAACCAGTGCTGTTTGTCAGTCTCAAAACCTGAACTGTTTTTCAGCTGCTGTGATATTTTGTCAGCGGAAAGGGAGCAGGACAGTGATCAAACCATGTGACCAAGACAGTGTAGGTCAACGGCCAAGCAGAACAGCGAGTTACGGTGCCCCTCACACGCACACTAGTTTTTGTACGGTGGATGCAGTACAAGTTAGCTCATAGTTTACCAGCGCCAGGCATAGTTATTGTTAAATTACGATATATAAGTATATGATACTGCATTGAAAAGTTGTTCAATAAAGCAGTTTGTTGTCCAATTCGTATGTTTTCTCGTCTTTCGAGCGCCTGCATTTGTGAACGGGAATTCCGGTCCACAACGCACCGACGGCTTCCACTTAACCATCATGTGTGGTTCTTCTTCGATCAGTGTGTTTGACTCCCGCCATCTGTTATGGACTTTCGTATACCATGTCTCACCCGTTAGCCCAATTTCGTTGAGTCATAACTCACTCGATCGCTCGTGTTTTCGTCAATCCATCCACCTTGGGATTTGACCATGTTTCGTCATCGCGTGAACCAGACAGGCCATTTGAACGATTACGTCAATACGTTTGGAGCAGCGATTTTCACTACACTACCTGCTTACACCGTTGCTGAGCCGAATGCCCTCAGAAATACTCTGTCGAACTTTTCGGACTTTTTTCTCACCGCCAAGTTAAAAATTTACAAGGACAGTTTACGTAGGTTCTACACCTGTGGCATCCGTAAGCCATGCATATTTGCAGCTGAAAAAAAGCTATCTTTGGATAGGAAGTCTTGTGGCTGACTGTGATTGGTTACTTACCATGGGCCATTCGACCACCACCTAACAACCCCATGATCTTTAAAACATTAGGTTCCCTTAATCTATTTAGTCAAAACAGATAGAATACGTATATCGCGAGATGTTAACATTTCGATTTACTTTCATCAGTCGCCAACG